>CAUYRH010051536.1:0-50737 GCA_963574655.1 Perodicticus potto
GCAACCAAAAAAAAAAATGGCCGGGCGTTGTGGTGGGCACCTGTAGTCCCAGCTACTTGGGAGGCGGAGGCAGGAGACTCACTTGAGCCCAGGAATTGGAGGTTGCTGTGAGCTGTGATGCTACAGCACTTACCCAGGGGACAGCTTGAGGCTCTGTCTCAAAAAAATAAATAAATAAATAAATAAATAACAAAAATTATAAAAAAAAAAAAAGAAACATCATTCTCCCAATAAAATGGAGTGATTCTGTTGTAAGAAAATTATTCACTCACTCAACTATTCATTCACTCAATAATGAGCGAAAATAGAAAATAGAATGGCAAACAAAATAGATTCCCTGGCACTGAGAAACATTCAGCCTAGAAGAGGCAAATGAATGTACAGCGAATCCCACTGCATGATGTAAATACAGAAATTACTCTAATGGAAATCTTGTCTGGAGAAAACAAGACAGACCCCTAGCATCTTACAATGGAAAAGCCTTCATATTAGTATTGAGTACACTGGATAATTGCTAATATGAAGCCAGTAGAAGTAATGCATGCCCACATAGGAGAAAAACTCACTTCAATTCAAGTTGGGGGGAAGGGGATTGGTGGGGGGAGAAAAACTCACTTCAATTCAAGTTGGGTGGGAAGGGGATTGAATGGGCATGGGGTGGGGATGTTTAGCACAATTTGGCGGTGTGAGATATAAGAAGGACTATACCTAACAAATTCAAATATTTTGACCTGGTTGTACCCTCACATTAACCTGAAATAAATAATAATAATAATAAAAAGAAGTGAAAAGGCTGCAGAAGGACAGCACGCCTTACCACGTATGAAGAGTTAACTGAGGGGATGGGGAGTTGTGGAGATGTTACCAGACCAACGGTCCATATTTTTAAAGAACTTGGGGCAATAGGGAGTATGGTAAATTGGGGGTTTGAAAATGCAATAGGTTAGTTTGCTGGGTTGAAATTTGAGGGATGGAGTAGCAGGAATAACTCATTATAGCCAGTTACTACTGTCCTTCGTGGAATGCAGAGGAATCTGGCTAGACAAGAACCTCCCCAGTAATCTTCAGGTTTGGTTCATTTATTACCTTGGAAGGTATCGCTCCAGTGCCTTGTTAACTCTTTAGAAGCAGAAAAAGCGTCTTAGTTATCTCTGGGAGTCTGGCACACAGTAGGCACTCAATATAGCCTTGATAAACTAAATTCTAATTAGAGGTGATGGGTAACTGATAAGCTGCACTCACCTTTTGGCAGAATTCTAGATTGTTTGGAGTATGTAGGGAATTATCATTTTCATCAAAAAGTAGTTCATTCACTTTGGGCGCTAACCTCTGCTCACTCAATGATAATTAACTTTGACAAACCATCAGGTTAATTGGCCTACGCTAATGTCTTTGGCACTCTTTTGATACTTAACCTATAATCCCTTCATTACAGTCCCTCTTTAGGAATAAGCCATCATATTTAGAAAGCTTCAGTTAATATGCGGATATATGACTAACAGAGTAGGGGATTGGGGGAAATACTATGACATCTACAGTCTATCTTTAGAGATGAGCAACCGTATTCCAGATTTCTACAGAAATTTAAGGTAGGCAAATAGGTTTCAGTGCCAGGTGCGGGGCTGTTGGGGACAGTGTCAGGTTTCCAGGTCCCTGAGGCCATGGAAGGCCCTAGGCTTTAGTGCCTGCTTTTATTCTTACACCTGTAACATCTGACCCCCTCCTGCTAGGTTGTTAACCATTCAAGGGCAGAAATGATGACTGTGTAAGCAACTTGTACTTAATAAACCTCCACCATGTAAATGCTGAATGAAAAGAAGCCACAGTAACAAAGCCTGTTGCCAGATATCTGTGGGACAGAGCCCCGTGTAGCTGCTTATTTTGTGAAAGGTCTAAGAAAGTAAAACCTTGCAACTGAAGGAACATCTCTTCCATCCCTTTGGGAATTTTTCCAACAATAATAGAGTTTTCTGAGCTACATCTGCACAGGAATCCACTCCAATCTCAGCTCACCTCCAAAAACAGAACAAAAAAAACCTGGATGTCTGATTTAAGATGATCCCAGGTACAGCTGAACTAAACCCCCAAACTGTTGGAGATTCACTCTCCTAGAGCTTCCATGGGTGAGGAAGTCAAGAGTTTGCCCACTCTTTCCTCTTGGGAGAAAAATGAGGAGGTGGAAAGTGGCTAAATATTTTTAAAGTTATCTTTAGTTTCCCATATAAAGCAGTGCTATCATTTGCATCATTTCTATGGGATATACCAAAGGAAAAAAAAAAAAAAACGTTTGACCCTGGAAACAAATTAATAATCATTTAAAACAAAATTAATTAAAACCTTAGTTACCTAAAGTTTTCAAATGTAATTTACATGAAAAGCATTTTGCAAGATTAAAGCAGAACAGCATGAAAATATTTAATTTCACTGATTAAAAGAATCCTCTACCTTAATATTAGCTCTTTAACAACTTGAAGCATTTCTCATTGCCTGGAGATCTGCATGATGAGAAATATTAGTATTTTTCTACATAATTATTTGGTCACTATACCCGTACTATGCCATTCAGACATAAAATATTCAATACACATTGTATCCTAACCATACTACACTGAATCAGATTCTCAGTGTAAGAGCTTCATGAAAATAACTTCTCCCTAATTTTCCAGATTTAAATTTAGTAACCATTAGAAGTGGCACCATCAGGTTTTCTCATTTTTTGAAGTTAAATCAAGAACTGTATGTGAACCACTGTAGTACACTAGTTTATATAATTTATGAATTCCAGTCTATTTTGTCGGTTTTCATAAATTCATACCTGTAGACGCTATCTTTACATAAAATGCTATGTTTCGCTTCCGATAAGGTCTTGAGCATCTGTGGTTGCTCACCACAACTTGTATGTTGCAATACACATATACACACATATAGTTTTTCTGTATTAAAAGCATTACATGTTTGAGACATGAAGTGAATATTAAAATATACTTTTTTTATGAAGTTCAATGCTTTCAAAAATGAATGGGCTCCATGGGATGCTAGATTCTAAGAATAATGTAAGAGTAACTATCAGATTCTAAGAACACCCATTCTGTGCACGGTCTTGTTTTATGTGCTTTTACAGAATAAAAGATGTAATCTCTGTGCTTAAGGATTTGATTATCCAAACGCACTCTCTAAATAGCTAGGCATGCCAAGCTGAGAATACACTTAGTTAAAAATACTTGCTTTCATACATAATGCACTGTGCAAGTTTCAGAACAGATAAAGTACATGGTAATTTTCCCACCTACTCAATTATTACTTACAAAAAATTTGCATCCTTTCGGGTGACAATCTTTCCCTAAGGTAAATAGGAAGAGTCACCCTCTGGTTATGCCACTGCTTTTGAACTCACTAAGAGTCCTCAGCCTGAACCTCCAGACCATACAAATTAAGGGGGAAGTTCTTAAAAGCAGAAGCCAACAGGCTCTAAGAAAAGAAATGGTGGGCAGCGCCTGTGGTTCAACAGAGTAGGGCACTGGCCCCATATGCTGGAGGTGGTGGGTTCAAACCCCACCCTGGCCAAAAACTGGAAAAAAAAGAAATGGTTGTGGGTGGGAAGACATTCATGCTCCATTACCCAGATGTTTGGCTTGTCTGTTTACCTCATCCCTGTCTCCTCTGAATTGAGCCTTGACCAACTCACTTTTCTTGAGCCATACCTCCCCCTCAGCCACACAGAATAGACAAGCTTATTTTAGCCAAATGTTTTCAGGGATCCCTCCCCTTTCCTACTTCAGATGTTCCACGTGTAGCCAGCAACTCCCCTTAGAATACCGCCTTGTATCTGTATCGTGCTACAACATTTTATGGAACGTGACATGTCCCAGACCTTCTTCAATCCCCATCAGGCTCACTGATCTTGAGCCTACTGGGTCAATAAAGGTCAGAGCTCCCACACAATAGAATTTAAGTCTCAGCTCTCTGTCTTCTCTCCTCCCTGTTGGGAGAACGGTGTCACTCAGCCCCAAATTCCTATGTTGCAGTCCTATGCCCCCAGAACCTCAGAATGTGACTATATTTGGAGACAGGATCCTGAAAGAGTGGATTTAGTTAAAATGAGGCCTTGAGAGTAGGTCCTAATCCAATCTGAGTGGGTGTCCAAGAACAGGGAAATATGGATACGAAACGGCACCAGGGATGGAGGTCCAGGGAAGACACATGAGGACACCGCAGGGAGGAGGTCTCAGGAGAAACCAGATGTGGTCACCCTGATGCTGATTTCTCCAGAACGGTGAGGAAGTTCCTGTTGTTGACACTACGCAGCCTGTGGTATTTGGTCCTGGCAGCCTTAGCAAAATGACACCCCTACTCTGCCATAGAAAACGTTACTTTCATTATATACACTACCTACTGTTCATCTTTCAGAGTTTCAGGGAAACTACATTCCACCCACAAGCCAGATTTTTCCATTATGTACCATGTATGATGCTCTGGTTTTTATGAAGGGTGGAATTGCTTTGTGAGAATAAATAGGGGTTTTAAAGGTATTTTATTCTAGTGCTGCCAGAATTTGTCTGGATTCTCTATCAGAAAGGGGGGAAAAACTTCTAATCACGCCAAAGAGGCTAATACACAGCGTGATAATGCGAACCAAACAGACACGGTACCACACGGGTGCTGCTTCATACTTACGTTGACATTGACAACCCTTACCAAGCATGCATGTCTTATTTTATCTTCATTGATGCTTCAAACTAGGAAACTGAAGCTGGAGGGGTTAATTAAAGAAGGGCACACTCTTAATAAGAGGCAGGAAGGTCTTGAAAGCTGTTCTCCAAACTACTCCATTTAACCTTCAAAGCAGCCTCTGTTCCTCCACATGGACAATAAATCTCCTGTGAGAATTTGCACGACGATTTGAAAGTAAAATCATAGTCTATTATTGCACTTTGTCTGGAATCCATATATCTGCCCTCAAGACTCAATAAAGCCATAAAAAACACTTTTGTACCATATTCTTTTAATTTCTGCGTTTCAAAAAGAAAGTCTTCTTTTAACACTAAGGAATCTTGGAAAACGTGAGTCAAAGGAAGGTGTTAGTTGTCTCCCAGTGACGGGTGAAAAAGGCAGCTTTACGAAAGCCAAAAACTAACCTATAATTTCATATTACAAGATTTAATAGAAAACATATTTTGGCAGGAATTTTGCTGCCTGCATCCCTTTTCAGCTATAAAATAGCTACACACACACACACACAAACATCTGAGAAAGATCAGTCTTTAAACATATTGTAGCAACACATACACAAAACAAGGAAGCTTCACCAGGGCTGTCTGTGATGACAGGACACACAGACAGCCCTGCATTAAAAGCAGCCTCACAGCTAAATCAGAGAGTCTTTTTGACACAAGAATATATGAGCTCTGATGGAAAACAGGCAAGGAGGAAAACACTCTAATTTAAAACTAACACAGATGAACCTATACAAAGTACCCAAACATTTGGTCCACAAACCACCAACAACCCTCTCATTTGTCATGGAAGGCAAGAGAGATTTCATCCAAGAACAAGAAAAGAGATAGTAAACTCCTCCATTAAAATGTATCAGCACTTCAATATAAACTGTAGTAGTTCCTAAACTGTATGTCATTCCTTGACCAAACCTTAATAACCAAGAAATATTAAATTTCAGGGAGCTCTGCTACTTTCTGCTTTGTAGCCGTTTAAATAAATCACATGGCAGGCACTTAATCCACATATGCTAAATGGTACATGAGAACTCTCGGCTTTCAGATTTCACGTCACCAACAAATTATGAAACACCAACATGTTCCATTAACAATAGTAGAATCTTATGGATAGCCAATTTTACCCTTTTGTTGACACTAAATTTGTGTGTTTGAAACAGTTGGAGGTGAGCAATGCCCTTTCTTTAGTACTCTATGACTGCTGTAACAGCCAACCTCAGCATGGCTGGGGATCCCAAAACTAAGATCTTGAGGCCATTTTTATCTTATCTTGACCATCATGGCCTTCAATAAACATAATTTCTGTCACCCTTGCCATTGCCGTGCAAGTAGCAATGCTATTTAAATAAATTCCCAAGGCATAAAGTAAAGAAGAAGAACCCAACTCTAAGAGTAGAAGGCAGTAGTCAATGAGAGGAATCTAAGCACAACAGATCTAATTTTTCACTCCAAGAGAAAACCTACATCTTTTATCTGAATCAACTCCTAAAATCTACATTGTATTACACACATACACTCACACTTTAGACTTACCCAAATTTTGATTGAAATAATTCCACTCGGCCTTACTAGCTGTATGATTCAGTTTCTCAACTAGAAATTGCCATTCATGGTGAAGATTAAATATGATAACGAGGTGAACTCAAGTGCCTGACATACAGTGGATGCTTAATCAATGACTGCTTCAGTTACAGTGATGCACCTGCCTTAACCCTCCTGGACACCACTGAAGAGCACGTTCTTCTGAAACGCTGGTCAATACTACTACATGGAGCATTCAGTTACCGGTAATTTATACTCTGTCTTAGCATATTCTCTAGAACCTTTGTGCCTCTCTGCCACTGCACCTGTGTAAAATTGTACTTGTATTAATCAAAAGTTAAGCCCATTCGCCAATCTAAGAGCGTAAGATTGAAGCTGGAGGTTGGATGACAGCAAGGTTAATTAAGGTCACCAAAAAACAAAAAAAAGTCACAGGACTTATCATTTTTCACAGCCTGATTAGAATATTCTGGGAAGCAGAATCCTCATCAGAAGGAAGACACTTGCGTGTGACCAAAGAAGCTGGGCTTGGTACATCTTCTTGACTAACGATCATCAGTTCTAATGAAATCATAATGTGCTTTGTGAACCATTTTTTTTTAAACCCAAAGCCTGTTTTTTCCTTGCATGAAGTAAGAAAAAAATTAGTTCAGGTATTTCCAGTCGCTTATCTATTACATTTTCAAAGATGACCACTTCTAAACAGGACAATATGTTAAGCCTCTTGTATCTTTGCTAATAAAAAAAAAAAAAAAGTTAATGTAGTGTTTAAAAGTGCCCCTTTATACTCTTCATAGAGGCCAGCCCTACACAGGTGGACAGCAGATTGGCCATAATTTGTGATGGCCTGGTATATGGTCCAGAAAAGTTTAAGATCAGAAATGGGATCACCCTGTGAAAAAAGGCAATGTCAGGCACTCTGCCATGGTCCTTCCACTCAGAGTAGATAGATTTTCAGAAGATAGATTCTGAAAAAAATTAAAAGTTGCCTTGGGGAGGATAACAGGATACTCAAATGCTATATTGGTCCTGTCTCCTAATGGTTTCCTTTTTGAGGGCATCCTGGGGAGAAGTTCAATCTTTCTAATGGGAATAAAACTATCCTACGACTCTCCAAGGGCATTTACTACTTCAAAAAATGAACTCCAAACACTGCTACCTTTAAAAGGCAGTAGGTCATTTGGAAAAGTCATTTTTCAAAGCTCCACTGAACTAGCACTTTGCTTTTAGCTAGCCACAGAGATAAGGAGGACAGACTCAGTAACAGAATTGCCTTTCTTTAATTTTTAATGCCCATCCACTTCCCAGCTCCCAAGAGGAATCAGTGACTTACTTATGGCATCATAAGTGGCGTGGACTAAGAGTATGCATGTGTTTTCCAAGGCAAGAAGGAAAGTCATCCATCAACTATTCATTTGAGATGAACAGTTGATAAAATTCACACAAGTACAAGGCATCTTCCCACTCATCTCAAAAAAAAAATTAAAATAAAATCATCATTGTTACCCTGAAAAAGAATTTAAGTGAAAGTAAACCTGTAAAGGGGACACCATGTGTTTCTTATTCCCCATTATTAAAGCACACACAGGTATAAGCCTGGTCCAGTGGCAATGGATTCATCTGGAATACCAAAGACCATGAGGTTCACACATAAAAAGATCAACAGTTGTTTTAGAAATTAACTACACCACATCTTAAACTTCTACATAAGTTCTAAACTGATCCAGGTGTTATCAGGGTAGAAACAGACGCCGTGTTAGCACATGAAACTGTGAATCCAGCTCCAATACCGCTTAATGGGCCCCACATGCTGGAAACAATCATCTTGATAGGAAGTACACTCAACCAAACGCCTGACTTTCAAACAAAACCCAAGTCTCATTATCCTCATTATGCTCACAAACAACTCTTCTGGGACTAACATTGTTTTTACACTGATTACAGAACATTAGTAGTTTGGAAGGAGGAAGTCATTGGACAGTAACTCCCCATCAGAATAAAAAGCCACATTTTTCACAGGGGTGTTGACAGCATGACATCAATACTGTCCCTACAACCAAGGCAGCTCGGGCTGCACCAGCCCGTTTTATCTTGTGATCCCATCTGGACCCCCAAAGTGGCTAAGGGAGGAGGAAAGAATGATGGGCAAGTAAAACAGTCATTACACTGTTAATACGTGTGTAGAACTTTCCAGTTCTCTACATATATCATGTGCTCTCACAAGTGCTTTCCCTTTTTAGTAACGAAAATAAAAACTCTCAATTAAGATCTCATAGTGAATAACTAGCAAATTATGAAAACACTGCCTCTCTGAACTGATGCTGTAGTGCTGCCCTGCCACTCCACAGGGTCTCCAGACCTGGGTCTCAGCACTGGGGAGGCCGTTGGCCCTCTTCCACTTATAATTCACTGATTAACACACACACATTCTAGAAGAATAATGCACAATAAAAGAGCACAACTGTTTCAGTCGATTCCCTTTGGTCCATCTCTTTCACAATTATTTTTGCTGGAAGTCTGGATGATGCTAAGTTAGTGCTGCACACGGGGCAGCTGTCTGGGTCAGAAGGGACTGCTCCATGGAGCAGTCCGCATTGGCTTACTTTTCTACTGACTAAAAAGCCTTACAATATTTAAATAACAGCTCCAAAACAGACAAAATAATGCCAAACTATTCTTTGTTTTACTATTTTCAGAATTCATCTCTGATGAAAATTAATTGTATATATTAACACTGCTGAGAGGTCACCATTATATATATGTAATATTACATATATTTTTTTTTAAGAGACATCATCTTATTCTATTTTGCAGGCTGGACTTGAACTCTTGGGATGAAGGAATCGTACCACCTCAGTCTCTCATTTCCCAAAGAGCTGGCACTACAGGCAGATACTACCAGCCATTGTATATTTGTTGAATTAAGTCACTGAATTTGTAAATCCATCCTTATTTCCTGACCTTCACCCTGAGTACTTCCTTTGCATCAACCACTTCTCGGTAGATGGGAAAACCCATGGCAAGCCAGCTCCCAGTGTAACTCCTATGAAGAACAGAAGCTGCTATCTTGCCCAATACTAATATGAAATCAATATATAGACAACTACAAGCCCATATGAATGATGAAACACAAATATAGTCTATCAAGGGGGGAGAAGAGAAGGTGAGTGGCAGGATCTCACCTACTGTACACAAAGAAGAGAAGGTGAGTGGTGGGATCTCACCTACTGTACACAATGTGAGGGTGTTAAACAGGCCCCCTGGGTGAAGGGGTCAACTACAACTTGAACTTTATCTTAGAATTGAAAAAAATGTAACCTAAAAATTGGTACCCTCATGTTAATTTGAAATTAAAAATAAGAAAAGAACAATAGCTACTGTTAGGACAAGTAGAGGGTAAGTCCAAATCACATCTCAAAGGGGATTTTCAACAATAGCTATCCATTTATTATCAAAAGATCCTTCTAGGCCAGGCGTGGTGGCTCATGCCTGTAATCCTAGCACCCTGGGAGGCCGAGGTGGGCAGAATGACCTGAGCTCAGGAGTTCAAGACCAACCTGAACAAGAGCGAGAACCTGCCTCTAAAAATAGCCTGATGTTGTGGCCCCAGCTATTGGACAGGCTGAGGCAAGAGGATCAATTGAGCCCAAGAGTTGGAGGTCGCTGTGAGCTGTGACTCTGGGGCACACTACCCCAGGGCGACTGAGACTGTCTCAAAAAAAAAAGAAAACTGGCTTCTACTTTTAATCTAATACGTAATGCAGATAAGAAACGAATCTAAGTGAATTAAAGAGGTGGTCCCCAACCTTTTAGGTACCAGAGACCAGTTCAAGGATGGGGGGATTTGTAGGGTGTGGCATTAGATTCTTATAAGAGTGTACGACCTAGCGGGTTCGCAGTAGGGTTTAGGGTTCTCTGAAAATCTACCACCACCCTGATCTGACAGGAGGTGGAGTTCAGGCAATGCTGGAAGTGATGTGGAGAAGTCTTAAATACACACAAAGCTTCCCTCATGTGTCTGCTATCCTGGCCTGGTTTCTACCACCAGGCCACACTGGGATGGGTAAATGATGCAAGTGTTGGGGACCACAGAACTAGAGGATGAAAAGAAAAAAACACAGCAGACTAGCAGAAAATTTTGGGAAATCCTGGGGAGGACTGGGAGAGAAGTCCTAAGCATTTCTGTCTCAGCAAAGATAAAGCAATGAAGGCAAGTGAAATTGTTTTCTTTCTTCTTATTATTCCTATTGTTAGAAGAGCAAAAACCAAATCTTAGTTACTAGCAAAAGTGTAAATTATAATCCCAAACACAGATACAGGTCTGTATTACCTTCTCATTATTACAGTGGCAAATTACCATATACTTAGCAGCAAAACCCCCAAGTTTATTATCTATCATTCTCCAGGTCATAAATCCAAAATGGGTTTCACTGGTCTTAAAAAAGGGGGTAGAAACCAGGGAAGGGGAGAGATAAAAAGAAAAAAAACACAAGCAGTGTATTCCTTCCAGAGACTCTAAGGGTCAGAATTTGATTCCTTGCCTTCCTCACATCTCAAAGGGGGATTTCAAGAATAGCTATCAGTTTATTATCAAAAGATCCTTCTTTATAGAAACCACATCCCTTCAACTCAGCCCCACTTCATCTTCAAAGCCAGCCATTTATTCCATCATTCCAACCACTTCCTTTGTTACTTGTTTGCCTGACCCTCTTGCCTTCTTCATTCCCTTATAAGAATCCTTATGATTGCACTAGGCCCACCCAGATAATTCAGGATAATCTATTTTGAGACCCTTAATTCAATCACATCTGCTAAGTCCCTTTTGCCATGTAAGACAGCACACCCACAGGGCCTTGGATATAGATGTGGGTATGTGTGCAAGCCCACTAATTGTTTGACTTAGCTTGGCTTAACCAAACCTACTGCAAGGTTATTAAAATCATTTCCAGACTAAAATATACGAGGTACTCCAGAAGCAAGATTCAGTCTATGTGAATATAAAATAAAAATTGCCATAAATTCTTGTTCCCTACTATATCATTAAAGGAAAACATAACACAAGGTGTTAGAGCCCCACAAAGACTGGACTTCAGATGTATTGTTAATATTACACCTGGAGATGTTGTTCAATACATTAACTAGTAAAGAATGGACAGTGGCCAGAGCAATGCAGCAGGGTTCTAGAATCTGCTGTGTGCGCCATTAAACTTTCAGTAATTAGACCACAGGGAGGTTTATGCGATCTCAGATAAAAGTACAAGAAGGGCAAGGAAGAGCTAAGCCTGGGAAAAGAAGGGAGCCAGAGAGCAACAGCTAGTTACCCAGGGCAATGGTCAGATGAGTGAGAACAACCTACATCAGTGTCCCCAACAGAACTGATCCAAGTGACCAATAATTGTCATGAGTATGTACAACATTTGTGATCAGGGAAATAAAAATCAGATTACATAGCATATCGTACCCCATAATTGCATTAATGTACACAGCTATGATTTAATTTAAAAAAAAAATCAGATTACAAAGAATGCCTGCATGATTTGGGCGAACAAATGTGTTGCCACCATTCTAAGCAGGGAGGAAGAACAGGTACCTAAGAAGATCTTGACTGAATGAAATGACCAACCAAAATAAACATAAGTTTAATAGGAATGAGGATCAGATCCTAGAGCTAAAATTGGATCCAAATCCAGCAGCTACAGGATGGGAAGATGTGAGTCAGCGGCATATGTGCGGAAAACTTCTGGAGAATTTAGGAAAATGGAAGAGTAGATGAATCAGCAAGATGCAGCCAACAACAAAGGCCAACTGTAAAAACAAATACAATGAATGTATGATCTACTGTAGACAATATGTTGTCTACAATAACCTCAGAAAACTTTACTCAATATTGTTTGACCATTATTTATATACCAAAATTAAGATGATGCTATTGATGAGGAATATTAGTTAACAATTTACGTGAGCTACTGCCTAACAGAAGAATTCAAATTCACCATCTATTTCATCTTGTTTGTGAGAATTCAATTCTTATCCCCACTTTCAGAATAAATAAATGGTCAAAAGTCTCCCAATGTTAGGGAACCATTTGGGAAGATTATCTTGAAACTAGGACTCACTCAAAGAAACAACCAAGATGACTTGGGCATCTAGGAACCACGTCATTTTATATGCCAGCCAGTAAAAAGTGACTTGGAAAAGCAGGGAAGATGATAAATGCCCTTCAAACTATTGAAACTGCATTATACTGATGGATTATTCTATATATAAAGATAAGACTGGGGTCTTAAAATTACAGCTAAATGTTGAGCTACATTTAGAAATGATGAAACAGTCCACATCAAAACTCCATGAGTTATCACTGTAAGTTCAAAAAACAGAAGCTATATGGTTATAAGGACTAGGCTAAAATTTCAAAGACACCCAAAATCTTCAGATTCAACATTTGTACATCTTTGTAGACTACCACTTCTAAAAAACATTCATGAAACAGTATTTCAAGTATTATTCATTTAAAGCCTCCCTAATTTCTGCCACATTCTTGTGTTAATTGTGTTATTAATTTATTTAGTATCTTCAACTTGCCTTGTTTTTGTTTCCATTACTATGTTATGCCTTGTTCTTAGCAATTTCATTGACAATCTGACATGTTAATTATATTTTTACTAACTCTTACATATTAAAAAAATGTTCATGTGTATACTCCCTGAAATCCATAGGACACATACTACACTTTAAATACAATGGTAACTTTTTAGTTACCAAAGGGCTATTTTTTAAGTCAGATATTGTTCCAAAATCTCTAAGCTTTGAAACCTGCCTTCAAGAGACCAAGCACATAATGATCATATTTTAGTACAGATCTATTGACAGGACTGATATTATGTTTGTTCTTTTTAGAAGATAGAAGAAGAAAAACATTCCCCAGGCCTCCTACTTACTTGGCTATATTTGCCTCACATTTTGGAAACGAATTATTCATATAATGGGTAACAGCCTTTTGAGTGTCAAGACAGAACTTTGGTTGACATTGTTTCTTAAAGTTGAGCTCAAAAATCTTAACTGTATTACTGAATTGGTCAATATTCCAATTAGCTAACAGATTAACAGCTGTATATCTAGCAGATTTGTTTGGGATTTTCATTTTCCTTACAAACTTGTTTGGCAATACACCACACATTGTGTGAGAGTGAATCAGTTGAGTGAATAAATAATTTCTTTTCAGGAATAGCAAAGACATGTTTTTAATCACTTTTCTCCCACAACCTTTTCAAGAAAAAGCCTCAAAGAGTAGAGTCTCGGCAGAACCCAAATTGCTTAAATTTTAAAACGTAGATGCTTTCAGTTGACCCTTATTTGACACTGCTTTGTCGTCTCCAAAGTCATTTTGAAAATACCTGCCATGAACTGAAACAAGGCTCTTAACACATGATCAAGCTTCATCCTGGGATTGTCGCCTGGCCTTAGAACCTGCTGTAGTCAATAAATGTTTGTCCAGCTGGTTTTATTGGTTTATTATGCTGTGGTGAAACAAAATTTCTTCCCTCTTGCTAACTTAAAAAGTAAACAACTTTGTCATTAAAAACGCTCCAGAAAATATGGCAACACACATGATCTCCTCCATAAAGTTTGACATTTCAGACCACACAACACAAATGCACAGGGGGAAAGACGCTCTCCACCAAGAGAGAGGAGCCAAGCCTAACCATGATTAGACTGACTCTGTGCCACTTGGGAGCCACCTTGGACAGTGTAGGGATATCACCAAATCTCCTGGATGATGCCTTCTTTGGGCATGACCTAAACTTCACATTAAATTTCCATGGGAAATGGGAGCGACAGGGAACTGAAAGTCTGGATTTAAAAATCCTTTCTTTCCCAAGAGCGATCTATGGCATTTCTGCCTCCCATCTCTTTTTCCTCCTTTTAACAAAAGTTGTTTCATTTCTTTGGATGACAAATTAATGTAAAGCTGTAATTCAGAGAATTTAAAAACTTTCTGTTAGAATTGAAAAGCTGCTTTGAATTAGTAGCTGCCACTGGCATGCAATTTATTTGTAGTGAAGACTTGCGCCTTTCACTGGGGTGTTTTTTGGCTAAGCCTTATAAATTTATAACAGTTTAATAAAAATCTCACCAATATTTATAAAAACAGGTTTTATTAGGATTATACAAGATATACCCAGGCAATAATGTAGGACAAATTATTATATAGGGCAAAATACATTGGTACTTAAAGCCCCTTATAGAGATAACAATTTACATTATAGTTAAGTGATGAAATGGGCCACAGTAGTATTTTATTTATTTAGTCTGAAAATTTGTAGAAGTTCCTCTTGTAAAAGAATTACATACATAATTAAAAACAACCACGAAATCTCAAAAAAAAAAAAAAAAAAGTCTAGCCACAGTAAGAGAATAGGGAATGATGAAGTGAATTTAGCAAGAAATTTCAATGTAGAACCACTCAGCTTGCAGAGTTACATTGTGGATTGTCCCTTTTAACTTCCAGCTGAATTCATTTGGCTTTGAAGGCCAGTATAGTTTGATTCCATAAAGAGAAGTGGTTATTAATCAACAAGGTTTCTCTAGCTTGAAAAGCTCACCCAGGTCTTTAGGTCACTTCAATATGGTAATGATTAGACAATTCACAGATAGAATGTTGAATATCACCCATTTCTCATTAATTATCAAGGCAAGACCAAGCAATGAGTCTAACTGTAGTCACATGTTGACCTAATTATTATGGGATGAGAAGAGGACTTTTGTATTTCTCAAGAACTTTTTGCAACACATCTCTCATCCTCTCTGAAAGTTCTTACTATGGTCCTGCTGGAGATTCACCACGCTGCTGACACTCTCGGGTCTTTGAGCAGGAAGGTACGTACAGAAAGCAAAGCACTGGACCATTGCTCAAGGACTCAAGAGTTCCAGTGTTGGCAGTGCCACCTCCTGCTTGAACTTCTCCTTCCTCAACTGGGAAAATTGAAGGATTGAGGCCAGTATTCTCTCAGCTCTCTTTTGGTTTACTAAAAACAATAATAATAACCATCTATAAAACTTTCTACCCAAGTACTAGAGATAATTTGAGTAAGAGCACAACAGCATCAGAGTCTGGACTGGAGAGGAACACGGCACACACCCTCAAACATCACAAAATGATGACAACTTCGTTCACCTTGCTGAGTCATCACCATTCATCAAATAATTAACCACGTGTGATCTTCCAGCCTTTAAGCTATGAGCAGACTCAGCTCATGCTCTGAGCAATGAGACACAGGACTGTTTTGCAAAGTGTTTTCTCCCTGGTAAGACGTGCTGTCACCCTTTCTCCTTCCTGCCTTGGGTGACATCCTGTGAGAATTTGGTATTTAGAGCTGTGGTTACCTTACAAATATGACAGAAAAGGCTGACACACAAAAATGGAACCGACCACAAATCCCTGGTGTCATAAGAGGTCATTGAAGGAAAAGGCAGAAGACTGCCTGTCTCTTAACTGGTTGTTCATAATAACAGTTACAGTCAAGCCATTTTTAATCAGCTGTTACTTGACAGAAATCAATAATATTCTCAGTTTTTTGTTCACTTATTTGATATTTCACAGATTATCAACCACCACCCAGAATAAACATCCATTTCTTTGGTGTATTTCAGAAATGAGATAAATATATATATTTATTATTCAGAAATGAGATACATATACCTTTTAACCTAATCCTATACTTCACTTTCCCTTGCAAAGGTTACCACCATCTTAAAGTTAGTATCACTTTGTACTAAATTATTTTATATTTTTCCATGTAAAACATGACAGTTGTGCACATTTAAGTTATTTATCGTAAGCATTCTTCATCTTGTATTTTTATTCAACATGTTTCTGAGACTTATTCATATTTAAATATCCTACTAAAGGGTATTCCAATCAATGAAGATTCTACAATCCATTCGCCTGACATTTAGACTGTTTCTAATTGTTTACTTGACATGTAATTTTTAACAGATAAAAATAAGAGCTATTGCTTGGTCAATTATACACTAAATAGAAAAACAAAACTGAAGACGTTTAGTACATTTCCTGGGAGACAACCAGGGCATGGTAAGACGGCCTAGTAAGGAAAAAGGCTCCTAAGTCACACTGTTCTACAGGGAAACACCATTGTTATCTGATGTCAGGTTATTTGTAAATGAGTATTAACAACACCAATAAATTACTCAACACTGAATGCCAAAGCGTGGCAGCTCACGCCTGTAATCCCAGCACTTGAGGGGGCCAAGGTGGGTGGATTTCCTGAGCTCACAAGTTTGAGACCAGCCTGAGCAAGCGCAAAACCCTGTCTCTACTAAAAATAGAAAAACAGACAAGAGGATCGCTTGAGCCCAGGAGTTTGAGGTTGCTGTGAGCTATGACGCCACAGCACTCTGCCAAGGATGACAAAGTAAGACTCTCTCTAAAGAAAAAAAAAGGGAGGAAAAAAAAAAAAAACTAAATGCCAAGATACCATGTACTTCAACGGGGCCCAAAACAGCTAGTCCACCCTCACTGCACAGACATTTATAGTGAACTAAAGTAAGACTCAAGATTTGTGTAAGGATCAATAAACATTGTGTCAAGCAAAGGTACAGTTATAAAAATATAGTATAATTCAATTTGAGACAGGGCAGATTAATTTATAAAAATGCTATTTTAAACCTCACAGTTTATATTCAGCATTTAAAAATCACCTACGGTGCACGATGCAAGGATACATGTCGGACCTATGAGTATAAATGTCATAACACAATAATTAAGTGAACGTGATGAGGTACATATTAACCAGTGTGATGGAAGCACAGCACATTGTACCCCATAAACGCATTAATGTATGCATGATCTATGTGTTTATGATTTAATGAAAAAAACTGTAAATCAAACAAATCCCCCTTAGAGGGAAAAAACAAACAAAAAACCTAAAACTCTCAGGTTACTTCCTCAGCAAATTGGCAAATCTCATCTTGCCACTTCAATCTTTAAAGTATTTTTAAACACATCCCAATACTCTTGGGACAAAAAAGGAAAACTTTGAACTATCTGCATGGTTCAGGATTATCTGGCCTCTGCTCACCTTTCTGGCTACATCTGAAGTCACTTCTCCCTCAATATCAAACCCCCAGGCACCTACAACTTTTACCCTTCCCCCGAAGGCTACAGAGTTCTTTCCTCCCTCTGCATCTCTGTAAAATACCCCTAAAGCTATTCCTCTCACCTCCACCCACCTTTCCTGTCTGACTCCCTCTCAGGCTTCAAAGTTTAGGTTCAAGGTGACTTCAGAAGCCCACCTGAGATCTGAGTAGATACAGTCTCTTTGGTTTACCTTACAGCACCAATGACAATGGTAATATATTGACTGTGACTCACTGGGCTCAAAGAGCTATAAGGGCATTATACACATACACAGAAAACCCCAAATCCTGAAAGAGTACTTTTAACATAACTTCTCACAAATAATAAAAGCATTGCAAAATAAAACTGTCATAGGCATCAAGACACAGTAGCCACTAAATTTGCTGAATGAACAGATCTCAAATACGACCAAGTACCAAAAAGGATGCAATCTGAAATCCAAATGACAGACATGGCACCTATACAGAGTTTAAATACTAGGGGACACATTCTGGTTTTTTCTTCTTTAGGAACACGAACATTAAATGACTCACGAATACTCCCAGACCTGACCTTTGTCATCTCCTGACATATGCACACTCTCTATTTTCACTGACATCTGCTTTCTATTTTCAATAACATCAGTTAAGTTAAAATGAAAAGGCAAAAGTAACTATTTTAAAAGATCAACGATTTAATATTTATAAGTTATATTTTTCAGTTTGGCAATTCAGAATATTGATATTTGAAAAATTTATCTCACATCTCTGCTCCATTGAAGAACTGTAAAACATAGACCATGTATCACTGTTACATAAGTAATATTTACTTATTTAGCGAGCATTGTTATAGCCCATACTACATGCCAGGTACTATCCCATGTACATTATGTGTGAATTCATGTATTCTTAAAGTTTACTAAGTTGGACAAAACACAAAAATAATTATAAACAGATTATGTGGTTTTGTACAATTTTCTAAAGTAATGTGAATTAATCAGCAGTGACATTTGCCAAAATCTGTTAATAGCATGTTTATGGGTACTAATTTCTATGACAGAGCTGGGATTACTTTGATGCCTATTTTCTTCAAGTCAATGATCTCTTCACAGTAATTTATTTTTAACATACCAACAAAAAACCTGTATGATGTAAATTCCCTTTTAAATGAAAATGAAAACCCATTCCAAAACCCAAATTCAAACAAAGCCTTAACAGATAATCTCAGATTTGCTATTCCCAAGCTGCACAGGAATACTACCCTCTAAAAGTTTATAGGAAACTGACTGTCCTTCAAATTTTAATACTGTTTCTCAAGCACGAGGAACAAGGTTTGGGTCTTACTCTGAATGTGAGGACCCTGAAAATGTTTCTGAATCAATTATGTTTCTGGTTTCTCAATTGTAAACCAAACAACAAAAACTAAAAAGTGACTGATTGAATTTCCTCAGTACACTAAAGTTTTAAGTGTTTTAAGATTCACTGCCTAACAGACAATCATGCTACCACCTAGAAAAATCACCGGTTATTTTGATCTGCACATTAAACACTTTATTAGTCAAAGTACTCACATTATTATAATTGGATGCTATAAGTGTCTAATTACCTCTCCCATTTTTGTTTCCCGGAAATATACTGAGTATATTACTACTTCTCAATGAATGTTTTTGATTATATTTAGTCACTATATTATGTAAAATGTAACTTTACATATTATTGTCCCTGAAAATAACAACTTCCTGAATTTCAGTGTTTTTATTATACTAACATCTAAATGTGCAGTTTTTTCCCTTAAGTCACCATACTGATAATCTATGCTGTACAGTACCCAATATACCAAATTTTCAGGTACTATGAATATGGTCCAAGGGCTTTTATGAGTGTAATAGTGCACCACCATTAAGTTGCAAACGTTTTAAGAACAGAACAGCAAAGTCATCATAGTAAATGTTTAATTATTTTCCTTTTTTACAAAGAATAACTCTCTAGAGTATATATATCAAGCTCATACAGAGTGGAGAGCATTGAAGATGTTCACCCTTGAACTACATTGAGTATAAACATGGTTACTAGGTGATCCTGCCCTGTAAGAAGCTTCTTCACCTTCTCATAAAACTCCAGATCACTGACGTATTCTCCTATAATGTGCTCAAATAAAGTTTAACCTGTGTTATTTAAAATCCATAAACGTTGCAGAGGCGCTTCCCTCTTCTATGTAAAAGGCAATCATTTGATGCAAAGAATAGCACAAGTTTTGAATGCCAGCAAATAGGAATCTTGTCCCAGCTAGTCTCTTACCAATCGTATACATGAATTTGTACTATTTCCTTAACTTTGTGGAATCCCATTTTCCCCAACTGCTTTGACAAGGGGTACGTGCTTGCTTAAATGTAGCTCACCTCCCTCTTGCTCTACTTACATAAGATAGGAATGTGGTAGGTGTTGTAATTGTACCCTGAAGGTTTTCAACTCTACACAAAACAAGACCAGTTTACCACCATTCCTTAACTCAGATACCACAGTTGGCTAATTTTCAATCCTCTGTTTTCTCTTATTCCTAATATTTCTAGCGATGATTCATTTCTATTAGACCTATCTACATTATAAATTTACCACATAGAGAGAGCCAGATTTGAGATATAACAACAGTTTTAAGAATTACTTGATGCAAACTATTTAAACTCATTACCTCTAATATCTGCATCAATAAAATAGGTGAATTAAAGTTCCCTAAAATTTTCTCTAGCATTAAAACAGATATTTAAGTATTTAATATGTTGACCTAATAAGTAAATTATCAGAGAAGAGGAAACCAAGTTGTTTCAACATGTCACAAATATGGACAGGGCTCCAGGCACTGGGTTTGAAAGCTTCTCACCCACAGGTTGTCACCAACAAAACGTTCTAACCGCCAGTAACCGAGAGTGCATGTTACACAGTCCTGTCACAGAGAATGTCCAATAGCTCATCAAGAAGGCCATGTACGTTCAACCCGGGTGGGAGGAGCGGGGGGAGAGTCAGTCCAGCCAGTAATTAAGAAATACTTTCTACTGCCAAAGATGTGCGCTGATTTGAAGCAAATGTTGCTGCAAAATTACATATGAACATGACTGAGGCTCTCCATCTCGCCAAGTCCTTTCATGTGCGCAAATGATTCAAAATGAAATGCAAATTTAAAACCATCTCTTTCAGTTCACCATCAAAATTATAGTGTGGACTTTAAAATTTAGCAGGAAATAGGTAAGATCCGCAGAGCCATGAAAAAGTAGCACAAAGGGAAAAATCAGAAGCACATGCAAAGTCATCACTGGGACATCAAGGTGGCATTCCTGTGCTCTAACCTCTGAAAACGGCATGTCAGGGTTACCTTTATCTACAAAAGGAAGGCAGGATAAGCCAGGAGGAGTCCAGGATACACACTCCACTGCTATGAAAGCTCAAACCACAAGGAAACACGTGCTCATAAAAAAAAAATAATAATTTTAATTGTACGTCAGGAAGAATTAGTGAATTGAAATAAACATTCTTTAAAAATATGAAGTCTGGAGATCAACTTGATGTGTATAAACGTATCCAAGTCCAGCATCATCTGTTTCCCTTTTACTTACAAACATTATTCTGAAGTGATTTTTTTTAACTATGGTAAAACTTTCGATTTTTTATTATTTGTGCTTAATCTCTCATTTCCTGGTAGTGAAGAAACTCAGTTCATCACAAAAAACCTACCAGGTTGATGGAGGATTTTTTTTTTTTTTCCTATCACACAGTGAACAAATTGGGAAGATTTTAAGGAAAGGTAAAAACACTATAAAACCTCACCCAAATAGAAAAAAAAAATTCTTACTATAGGAAAATGTTCATGTTTTAAAAATTCACTGTTCTACAAAATATCCCATTTGATTATTTGAATAGTGAGGTTCACACAGCATATGTAAATACATACACATATTGGAGAGAAATTTATTTTAATATATAATACACTTTTCCCTCTTCCTACCAGGTGATAGAAACAGAATATCTGGAAGACAAAGGATTAGAAAAGGAAGCCATTACTGAAGAAATGCATGAAAAAGCAGAAAAGGTAGCACCAGTGACATGAAACTACTTAAAGAAAAAAGAGAAGTACATTGTTGAATTGAGAAATCAAAGCTACTTTTAAAACAGCCTCACTGTTCCCCAGGTCCTCTGGCTCTCCACTGCCTTCAGAGAACAAATGGAATTGAAACCAGGAGTCCTGTCCACCCTCCCGTTCAGGTTCAATGGGAAGACAAAATTAGAAACCCACCTCATATGCCAACTATTTCTTACCATCATAAATACTTGTATTTCCAGTGCTATTCATAGTTCACTAATTTTTTTGAAATAAAACTTAAATTAGATGTTAAATGAAATCAATTTAAGGAAGTCCTCTTAGCTTCCTGTCAAAGGAAGAGCTAAATCAATGAACTATATCGTGGCTTCTAAACTGCTTATATAGCTCTTTTTAAAAGATTTACTTTAAAGTAATCCTACAAGGCCAGACATGGTTAGTGACTCATGCCTGTAATCCTAACACTCTGGGAGGCCAAGGCAGGTGGGATTGCCAGAGCTCACAGGTTGGAGTCCAGCCTGAGCCAGAGCGAGACCCTGCCTCTCAAAATAGCCAGGCATTGTGACCAGCGCCTATAGTCCCAGCTATTCGGGTGGCTGAGGCAAGAGAATTACTTGAGCCCAAGAGTTTGAGGTTGCTGTGAGCTATGATGCCATGCCTCTCTGCTGAGGGTGACAAAGTGAGACTCTATCTCAAAAAAAATAAATAGAAATAAAAATAAAATAATCCTATACATAACTAGCCTCTCCCTTACTTAACTAGTATTTGAATTTTACGTTTTCCAATTTCAATGATCACCACTCACAGCAACTATGGCATTAGTTTCTAACATTCTAGCAAACAGCTATTTTCTAGGCCACTTATTTTTACTAAGTTTTATAAGCATTAAATTCCTATTAATTTCTTTGTCATCCAACCTATATCTTTTCCTTACATAAAACATTGGCATCACTCCTTTTTTTTTGTATACACTGTTACGTGATATAAATTACTTTTCATCTAAGCAGCATAAGTAACATTTCATTTCTTTTCAACACATTTTTACTGAGTGCTTGCTATATGCCGGACACTCAGTGAGTTATAGAACTATCCTGAACCAAATTATAATAGTGTAAAGTTTTTATTAATGTTTCAAGGTCCACTCTCCTCTAGCCTGGCCACCAAACCCATGAGGGGTCTGGACTCAAGTTATAGGACTCAGCTTGCTGCACACCCTGTTTCCTCTCTTTAGAGTTCGAGTCTCCAAACAATACAGGTTGTAAGACTCAGACAAAAATGCCTATTAGAGATAGAACAATAGTAACAGCTAGCAACCAGATCAGGACTTAACACACTTTTTTTTTTTTTTTTTTTAAGGAAAGGAGATGAACAGGGGAAGAGACAAGAAGTATAAGAGACTCTGGACTAGAAAATAAGGCCAAAATGAGAAATAGATATACTAAGAATTACCGAAAGGTTTAAATCCTAAAATAGTTGTATATTCTCAAACTATAGATTTTTACCCATCCATACCCTTCTTTGAGCTAAGGAAAATACCTATGATAATAATTGTCTGCTCAGACTCAGAAATGCTAACAAAGTAAATAATTTAATTTTTCACTCCAAAGGAAAGATTTAACAAATTAGGAAATGTGGGAAACACTAGTACTTATATTAAACAGTGAAAAGTAACACCTGGCAGGGTCATTGTGAAAGAAAGAAAAAAAACTCAAAGATATATTTTAAAATATCAAAATACAATTAACAGCCAGAGGCTACTTTGTGTAGGAAGAAAGTTTCTGACACACACACAAAATGCTCCCAAATGTGTCTACATTTTAAAGCAAATTATAACATCCAATGATCAAACATCAGGATCCTATGAAAGGATAAATCCTACATACTTCAATTATGAAGGTAAATATGGAATACATTTTAGAAAGATTCCCCACTAAGTTATTAAATAAGATGTTTCAAACATAAAATAAAATTCAGTGAAGAGAATTTACGGTCCACATCATTTCTCAATAACAGAAGAAATGCCACAGGTTAATTTCAGTCCTGTAAAACAGTAAAAGTGAAAAGTGCTAGAATGGGCTCTCTTTTACTACCATTTTCAAAGGAGTCTTTTAAAATGCCCTCTGTCTTCTTTTTTGCCTTTTTCTGACATTTTCTCCCACATCTGCCTGCACACTTGTTGATAATTTGATTCATCATGTCATCATGGCCAATGTGAAAAACGAGTACCACACAGTGTAACGTGTCCAGCTATCCTGGGGACGAAACGACTGGGCCTCAGCAGGAAGGACAGTCACAAGCATTTTTATAAAACTACAGGTGTCCATAAGTAGCCAACTATTTTAAATTGCACACGAACTTTATGGACACCCTGTATTTCAGGAAACTATCACCTACTTTTAGTAAGATTGTCAAATTCTCCATTTGCTATGGGGAATTTGAAAGAAGTGGTCGCTGAAAAATCAGATTTGCCACAGAATTACTGAAGAACATTTTACTTGGCATCACCAGCTGATGGAGAAATCTCAAAGAACTCAACCTAAACCACCTGTTTGATCCTGCAATCCCATTGCTGGACATCTATCCAGAAGGGAAAAAAGCCTTTTATTATAAAGACACTTGTACTAGACTGTTTATCAAGCTCAATTTACAATTGCTAAAATGTGGAAATAGCCTAAATGCCCTTCAACCCAGGAATGAACTGGCAAGCTGTGGTATATGTACACCTTGGAATACTATTCAGCCATTACAAAAAAATGTAGATTTTGCAGTATTTATATTAACCTGGAAGGAGGTGGAACATTATTCTTAGGGAAGCATCACAGTAATGGAGAAGGATAAATCCTGTGTATTCAACTTTGAGATGAGGACAATGACACGGCGGGGCATGGGGGAAGGGGAGAACAGACAGAAGGAGGGAGGGAAGGAGGGAAAGGAACAGAAAATAGTGACTAATTCTCCCATAAATTGGACTTAATTTTGACTAAAGTACATTAATACTTAAACATTAATTTTTAATTCAACTTGTTAATGTTGTTTAGGATATTGCATCCTCATTTATAAGTGAAATATGTTTGTAATTTCCCCTTTATAATAATATATTTTTTCCAATTTTAAATCAGGTGTATCCAGATGAAGTAGCATGATTTTGCAGTAATTCTACTTCACCTTTCTATGCCTCATTTTCTTCATCAACAGAACTGTCGTGACCCCCTAAGGCCTGGTCTTGGTCGCCGCAGGAAGGAACCAGGCGTGACACGGATTAGAAGTACAAGCTTGTGGGAGGTGGGCTAACCTTAGTTGCAGGGTAGCCCCAAGCCCCCTCCTTAACGGCGATTTATTAAGGTTATACACAACAGGTGTGGAGAGTTCAGGTAATTGACATAAACAGGTGTGGCGAGGTCAGGTAATGACATATGAGGGCTGCATGCATAAGGATTGCCACGTGCTCTCCTCACGTGTTCTTTCCTCACAATCCTCATGAAGAACTACTAAGCATCACTGTTTAACACATGCTTACTAGTGAGTGACCGACCTTATCTCATTCCAGAACACTGAGTTACTTGGGGGATTGCCCAACATCTCTAGGCTTGCCAGGAGACTGTCCTGTTCTCAGCGTGTCCTTTTAATGTGATAAGAATCAGGAACTGTCCTTTGTAAGCATGGTGTCCAGTCCTCTACAACTAAATCTTTTAGTTCTAGGAAAATAAGAGTTGTGAAAGACAAACAGTAGGGTCAGAACTTCTGTGAAATTTTTATAGCATAAAGTTGGCAGTTATTCACACCCCTATTTGCTGTGTCAACATTCAAAAAGTTTTCAACAGGTTACTAAAAAGGACCACAGAAAGCAGGGTAATATTTAATTTGCTTGATTATAAAAGCCTAGAATCCAGGTCCACAGATCAATTGCACATTGAAGTATGAGGGAGCTCTGGCTTAATAGAAAACATGAGTGTTGTAATTATTCACAAGATAATGAAAGGTCAATACTGTACATGGACAGAGATAAATATGTTCAAAGCTAATAAAAATATAAAACTAAGTGTACTTTTCAGGAAAAATAATAATAGGTATTATGGTCATTGGCAGTGTCTAGTTCAGAATAACCCTTTCCAAAAGCGACTATGATAAACTAGAAATTATCTAGAATACCAGGAGATAAAAGGATCTCAAATAATGTTCTCTAAATGATTAGGAGAAATGTTAAATCTGATAGGGATCTACCACGTTACAAAAATTAGACAGTTGAAAGTGACCACAAAAAAAAAAAAAAAAAAAAAAATATATATTCCAATTGAAAGAAAAGTGATCTAATAAACAGACTTTTTCAAAAATGAAAGAATTAGTAGTCCTCAACTAGTAGCCTTCCTTTCAAAGGGAACATTCAAATAGGGGCTGGCTGATCGTTTCTAAAAAAATACTGTGGACGCTGTAAGTCTACAATTTTCTTCACATCTAGGATGTTCTATATAAATAATTCTAGGCCGGCCAGGCACAGTGGCTCACACCTGTAATCCCAGGACTCTGGAAGTCCAAGGCAGATGGATAGCATGAGCTCAGGAGTTCAAGACCAGCCGGAGCACAAATGAGATCCCACCACTACTAAAAATAAGAGAAGTTAGCAGGGCACTGTGATGGGTGCTGGTAGTCCCAGCTATTCCAGACACTGAGTCAAGAGAATCACTTAAGCCCAAGATTTTGAGAGCTATGATGCCATGGTACTCCACGCAGGTGACACTGAGATTCTTTGTCATAAATAAATAAATAAATAAATAAATAAATAAATAAAATAAGTAAATAAATAAATAAAATCATTAAAAAATAATAATTCTAAAACCTACGTGAAATACTACTTCACTCCTGTAGAATGCCCACTAGACTAATTTTTGGGAAAGGCTGGGCCTTAACTTTGTACCTATTGTGAATTGGGTAAGTTTACCTTTACTCGGCAAAAGTGAAAGCACGTGTGTAACAGGATTAAGAAAGCTCATCTAGGGTGACGCTTGTGGCTCAAAGGAGTAGGGTGCTGGCCCCATATACCAGAGGTGGCAGGTTCCAACGCGGCTCCTGGCCAATTAAAAAAAGAAGAGTCATCTATGCTAACTCTTTTGGATTTCAGAAGTCATCTACAGCATTCTATGCTAAATGGGCTACTTTAATTTTCATAGTAAATTAACTTGTAATTAGCTTGTAGTTTATGAGGTACAAAACAGATCTCTTTCTAGAACAAGCTGAGTGTCAACATAAAATTCTAATAGGCTGAGTGTTAAGAAAGTGAGTGATGTTTAAAAACTATTTAACATCACTGAGTATTCACTAAGCAACAATGAGTGACCACAGCTACCCTAAGAAATAGATTTAGAGTCCACAAAAGATCCACAATCACACCAGGAAATGTTTTTCTCTTGGTAACGTTTAACACATGAAACAAACATATATACTTTACCCACATCCTGGTTCAGTCACCAAAGACCTACAGAACCTCGCAATTAACCTTCCCATTGGATGGATCATCATCTACGGCATGTGGACAAGTGTATGAAAAAAAGGCCACATTTTGTTACGTAGTTGTATGGAAAGGAGACAAGCATTCAAATCATCGATCACTTTTTAGACCTCTCACAAATTAGAGATTTTAATTTTGCAAAGCCTTACTATGAAAACCTTACATTCAAAAGAAAAGACTACATACAATGTGAACAATGACCAAAAAATTTCCTTTTATAACATCATCTGCAAGTATCTGGAATGCTATTTTTTCATTGATTATCTTAAGGTATAAATAATACAGTCAGCAGCTCTATGGGAATTACTACAATAAAGAAAAATAAAACATAAATGTGTAAAGTCCAAATGTTAAGCCTTTAGGGCTAAAGAAAAAAACTATTTTCATGTAGAAAAGATGAGATACAAGCACTGAGTTATAAGATGCAAGGTGCGGGGGCCAGGGGAATGAGAAATCAGGGATTTTACTCTCATCTTGAAAATCACATCTCATCTTTAGACCTGGTTGTCTGTACCCTCACATTAACCTGAAATTTAAAACAAACAAAAAAAATTTGTATGAAATAAAGGAAATCAGGTTTTGGTTTACTGAAAATAAACAAACAGAACTCTCCCCCACTCCGACCCTCCCAAAAAAAGAAAAAAAAAAAATTACAGCTCTGCCTCATTTCTCTTAGAAGTACAAAGTGTGCTGCCTGGTATAATAGAGAAAATGCCACTCAACTTAGAAAAGACAGAAATAGGAGTCCCAGAATTTTCCATTATCACAAAGGTCAACAGACACAACCAAAAATGAATCACATGTGCTACCAAACTTGAGCTTACCAGTGAGAAAAAGAAAATCAAAAGGCAACTGACCCAAAGTTTAAAACAATAACAGTTATTAGGATGACCTAATCGACTCGACATCATTTTGGAAGTACACAATTCCATATTCTGGAATAAATGAAGTACTAGCTTCATCTCTTATGGTCTCACTGTGCTCTCTCTCACCAAGAAGGAAAACGAAGTTTAATGACTAAAGACATAAATGACCCAGTAAATGAGAGTGAAGAATATGGTTCAACCAAGTAAGTCACCAGTGGTAAACACTGACACACAAAGTGATCCTTTTATTCCTTTGCCAAGGGCAACAGGTTTTAACAGCACAAACAGCCCTCTGTCATTCCACTTATAGAAACACATTCAAGAATTATTACCAGATAGTCACCTAACTTTATCCAAAAGGCCTGAAGTACAGTATCAACTCATGAAAGAATATAACAATAAACATAAAATGGCTATAGGGAAAGTAGAAAACTTATATGCCAAGTAAAAAATAAAAACTAGACTTTCAAAGATTAGAGAAAAAAATCTTAGTTCTTACAAGATTTGTCCCTATTCATATGCTATATTTTATCTATTTGAAAATTTCATTATAAACTATTTCTGGAGTATAGATTGGTGCATGCAGAAGAGTTTTATCTGCCTAGACATTTTACCCAGTCTCCCATCCAATATAGCATCTTTTGTAATTTTTCCAATCTCTACCAAATATTTCTAGTAAGTGAAAATTTATTTTTTTCTATTTTTTTTTTTTTTTGCAGTTTTTGGCAGGGGGCTGGGTTTGAACCCGCCACCTCCGGGTTCTATCTTCAGCAGAACAAATGTCAACATTAATAAGGCTCCAAGGGGAGATCTCCACAGATAAATCACAATGGGACTGATTGCTATGACCCCTTTAAAACTCAAGGATACAATACATACAAGGCGGAGCATGATGGCAGACTGGACAGATGTTTAGCCCAACTCTCCCACATCATAAAATGAGAGTGAGAGGGCTGGATCTTTCCCCTTGTGGAGTGTTGGTGTAGACAGGCAGCTAGGGGTGTGCAGCGAAATGGTGGATTGCTGGACATTAAGTGTAACCCAAGTCCGTGGACTTTGCTAGAGAAATTTCCATGCAACTGTTGAAGCAATGCCAGTGGCCGGCTGCTGGAGGTGGCAGCAACCAGCCCCTCCCCCATGGAGGGCTACAGTTACCAGTTCGTGGGGAAACTAGGTGTTTTATGGAAAGTTCGGTGAAGTGTGGATTCCTGAGTAGAATTTGGTGACCAGAAAGGGGTGCTGTTTGGAGAGGCAGGGGGCTAGTGAGTCCAATAGAAAATTAAGGGGAAAGGATTCCGCCTAGGAAACAGACACATTTTGAAATGTTGGAAATGGTGACCCAGGGCACCTTTTCCCAGAACAGCAGGTGTGAATGAATGGACTAGATCATTCCTGGTGGGCATTATTGGTGTAGACAGGCAGTTCAGGGTGTGCAGTGAACTGGCAGATTGCTGGACTCAAAAGTATAATCCTGAGCCACGGAGACTGACAGAAAATTCTTGGTGGCTGCCGAATAGGCAGGTGCCAGCGGCAACCGGCACCACCCCCAGGGAAAATTATAATTACCAGTTCACAGGGAAACTAGGGGCTGAGTGGAAAAATTGGTGAAGGTGGACTCCACACAGAATGGGGTGCCATCTGCAACAGAACAGCTGAGGTTAGGGGGCCAGTTTGGAAACAGACATATTTTGAAATTTCAGAAATGGCCATGGCCACAGGCACTTCCTCCTACAGGCCAAGTAGGGTGGTGACTGTGGTAACCACGGTAACAATGTAAATGTCAATCAGGTATAAGCCTGGAAACCACTCACAGTGCCACCTGGTGTCCAGAAAGTATATTGCAATATAAATATGTTCCTACTAAAGTTGACCCTTACGTCATACGTATAGTTGTATACTTTTATATTTATATATATTTATAATAATTTTGTGGTTCATTCTTTTTAATTTTATGATTATCACCATTTTTGTTATAATTGATTTTTGTCTGTATGTCTATTTGCTTCTGTCTGTGCATCTGTGTGCTTGTGTGTCTGGTAGCCTTTTTGTCTGTTTATTTGCTCATTTGGTTTCAATGTGTTTTGTGCTTTGCTAAATCCTGGGTTGGCTACTTTCCCTAACTCCAATTTTCACATTCAACAAGAACAAGGGGGAATGGAGGATGACAGTTAATTGGAGCCAGCTTTCACCAGAAGCTCCAGTCCAGAGAGATAACTGCCAGAAAGAACCCAACAAAGCTGAAGGAGGGGAGCTGAGCTGAGAGAAGAGATAGATAATTGTATGTCTTCACTGCCAAGGCAAGCTTTGACTCCAAGGAAACAATTTTCAGGTAGAGATCTCAGCCCAAAGAGGATGTGTGTCCGTCCCCTCTCCTAAGAGAGTTGCTTGCTTGCTGTGGGATCTCTACTAGTGAACGATGAACTGAGGCTCTCCTCCCTCATCCCACAGGAGGGAATTGCTAGATGTTGGGAATCCTTCTCCAGAGAGCCCCTGTTGTGAGCCCAGGAACTCCCTTGTCTGTCAGGAAGTTTGTACAAATATTTCCCTTGCCACTTTGAACTTCCAGTATATCCTTCCCCTGAACCTGACAATCTAAAAGTCCAACCCCTGCAGAGATGAGATTGTCTGCACTTCTTGGCTAGGACTGGGCATTGCATAGATGGAGACAATGCACCTGCTGTATCTGTGCATCCAGTAACAGTACAGAAATACATAGAGGGAAAAGGGACTGACCTGGCCCAGAGAAAGAGTATCTCAGCAGAGGGCAGAGGCTTGGGTCTCCCGGGTGGAGACCCGGGAACTGCTCAGGTACACGAACCCAAGTGGAGACACCTCCCACCCAACATCAGCATCAATAGAGTGATCTGGCCAGAGTCTAATTTTGGAGTCATCTCCCCAACTCTGTGGTCTGCCAGAAGGAACCTCTCGCCCTATAGGGATGTCAGAGAAACAGAACAGTGGTAACAAAGATGAGGGAGAAATTCTTTTGCTGTCAGGATATCCTCAGCTATAGATTGAGCTCAGGTGGAACTTTCTCCAGCCACCATTGAGCAGCTGAGGCAGACAGGTTTCAGCTTCCCCTGCTGGATGGTGGCAGAGGGTGGCAAGGTAAGGTCACGAGGAGGCTGCAGTGACCTTACCTTGACTCTGGCAGGCACATAGCCATGGCACATTTGCTTATTGGACAGAACTGGGCTACAGAGACTGGTTTAACAGAGACTGACAGTGGGGCTACCAGAGATTGGTGTTACCAGAGTCCGGAGGTGAAGGGTGAGCAAGGTGGGGAAAGAGGCATCAACCCCCTTGCTCCAAACCTTCTACTAGATAGGCCTTTATGACTCCTCGGAGCACCAGAGTGCTCATGCCACACTAGAGCTCTGAGTAGATTCCTAATATCTAGTTGCTGGAGACCTTTTGAACTCTCCAGCTAGAAGGTGGGTGCCGTTTGAAACAACTGGTTTGGAACTCTTGAACTGGACAAATCATGAGAGTTAGAAATTCTAGGAATAATTCAAAAGATGTCTCAAGAATTCACTGAATTCAAAGACAAAATCACCAAAGATTTAGACACATTGAGAAAAGAAGTTGCAGCCTTCTAAGATATGAGAATACAGTAGACTCCCTCAGTAACAGAATGGAGCAGGCAGAAGAAAGGATTTCCAACATTGAAGAAAAAGCTTTTGAACACTCTCAGCTGCTCAAAGAGGAAGAGAAATGGAGAGCAAAAACAGATTATTCTCTCAGAGAGCTCTGGGATAATTAAAAAAAAAAAATCAATATGCACCTTATAGGGATCCCTGAAAGCGACGAAGTAGCTCCGCAAGGCACAGAGGTGATTCTCCATGAGATTATGAAAGAGAACTTTCCAGACATGCCAAGAGATTCTGAAATTCAGATAGACAGTTTCAGAACCCCAGCACAACTCAACCCGAACAAGACATCCCACAGGCACATCATAATTGACTTCACTAAAGTTAATATGAAGGTGAAAATATTGAAGCAGCCAGACGTAACAAAACCATAACCTACAAGGGAAAGAAAATTAGAATGAGTGCAGATCTCTCTGCTGAAACCTTTCAAGCTAGAAGAGGGTGGTCATCAACTTTTAATCTCCTAAAATGAAACTTTCAACCAAGGATCCTATATCCAGCTAAACTGAGTTTCATTTATGATGGAAAAATTAAATACTTTAAAGAAATTCACATGTTGAAGAAATTTGCCATAATAAAACCAGCTCTCCAGGATATCCTCAGACCTATCCTCCATAATGATCAGTGCAATTCCCCACCACAAAAGTAAATTCACTTTGAAACTTTTGATCAAATTCAATTTTCAACAATGGTGAAAGGATTAAAAATGTCCACTGGACTTTCAAAAAACTCAATACCCAAAATTCTACCAGGCCTGTCCAATATTTTCAATTAATGTGAATGGCTTAACTTGTTCTCTAAAGAGGCACAGGCTGACTAGATACAAAAACTCAGGCCAGGTATCTGCTGCAAGCAAGAATCTCATCTTACCTTAAAAGATAAATACGGACTCAGGGTGAAGGGATGGTCATCTATATTCCAGGCAAATGGAAAGCAGAAAAAAGCAGGTGTTGCAATTTTATTTGCAGATACAATAGGCTTTAAACCAGCAAAAGTAAGGAAAGATAAGGATGGTCACTTCAAATTGGTTAAGGGCAATACTCAATGAGATTTCAATTATTAATATTTATGCACCCAACCAAAATGCACCTCAATTTATAAGAGAAACTCTAACAAACATGAGCAACTTGATTTCCTCCAGCTCCACAGAAGTTGGAGATTTTAACACCCCTTTAACATGGTTGGATATATCCTCCAATAAGAAGCTAAACAAAGAAATCTTAGATTTAAACGTAACCATTCAACATTTGCATTAAACAGACATCTACAGAACATTTCATCCTAACAAACCTGAATACACATTCTCCTCATCAGCCCATGAAACATACTCCAAAATCAATCACATCTTAGGTCACAAGTCTAACCTCTGCAAATTTAAAAGAATAGAAATTATTCCTTGCATTTTCTGGTACCATTATGGAATAAAAGTGGAACTCAGCAACAACAGGAATCTGCATGCTCATACAAAAGCATGGAAGCTAAATAACCTTATGCTGAAGGATAAATGGGTCATAGATGAGATTAAGAAGAAAATTACCAAATTCTTGGAACAAAACAATGACGACACAAATTATCATAACCTCTGGTATACTTCAAAGGCAGTCTTAAGAGGGAAATTTATAGCACTGCAAGCCTTCCGCAAGAGAATGGAAAGAGAGGAAGTTAACAACTTAATGGGACATCTCAAGTAGTTGGAACAGGAAGAACATTCCAAACCCAAACCCAGCAGAAGAAAAGAAATAACCACAATTAGAGCAGAATTAAATGAAATTGAAAACAAAAGAATTATACAACAGATCAATAAATCAAAAAGTTGGTTTTTTGAAAAGGTCAATAAAATAGATAAACCTCTGGCTTACCTAACCAAGAAAAAAAAAAAAAAGAGTAAAATCTCTAATTTCATCAATCAGAAATGGTAAAAACAAAATAACAGACTCCTCAGAAATTAAAAAAATCCTTAATGAATATTACAAGAAACTTTATTCTCAGAAATATGAAAATCTGAAGGAAATTCACCAAAACTTGGAAGCATGCTACCTTCCAACACTTAGCCAGAATCAAGTGGAAATGATGCATAGGCCTATATCAAGTTCTGAAATAGCATCAACAATATAAAATTTCCCTAAAAAAGAGCCTAGAACCAGATGGCTTCATGTCAGAATTCTACCAAACCTTTAAGGAGGAATTAGTGCCTATATTACTCAACCTTTTCCAAAATATAGAGAAGGAAGGAACACAACCCAAAACATTCTATGAAGCAAACATCACCTTGATCCCCAAACCAGGAAAAGACCCAACAAGAAAAGAAAATTATAGACCAAAATCCCTAATGAATATTGATGTAAAAATATTCAGCAAGATCCTAACAAACAGAATCCAGCAACACATCAAAGAAATTATACACCATGACCAAGTAGGTTTTATCCCAGGGTCTCAAGGCTGGTTCAATATACATAAAACTATAATTATAATTCAGCACATTAAAAAAATTAAAAAACAAAGACCATATGATTCTCTCAATTGATGCAGAAAAAGCTTTTGATAATATCCGCATCCCTTCATGATCAGAACACTTAAGAAAATCGGTATAGAAGGGACATTTCTTAAACTGAAAGAGGCCATCTACAGTAAACCAACAGCCAATATCATATTGAATGGAGTTAAATTGAAACCATTTCCACTCAGATCAGGAACCAGGCAAGGTTGCCCATTGTCTCCACTGCTCTTTAACATTGTAATGGAAGTTATAGCCACTGCAATTAGGGAAGGAAAGGCGATCAAGGGTATTCATATAAGATCAGAAGAGATTAAACTTTCACTCTTCACAGATGATATGATTGTGTATCTGGGAAATACCAGGTATTCTACTACAAAACTCTTACAAGTGATCAAGGAATACAGCAGTGTCTCAGATTACAAAATCAACACTCATAAATCTGTAGCCTTTCTATATACCAACAATAGCCAAGCTGAAAAAACAGTCAAGGACTCTATTCCATTTACAGCAGTGCCAAAGATGATGAAATATTTGGGAGTTAACCTGACAAAGGATGTGAAAGATCTCTATAAAGAGAAGTACGTAACTCTAAGAAAAGAGAAAGCAAAAGATGTTAACAAATGAAAAAACATACGATGCTCATGGCTGGGAAGAATCAACAGTGTTAAAATGTCTATACTACCCAAAGCAATATACAATTTTAATGCAATCCCTATTAAAGCTCCATTGCCATATTTCAAAGATCTTGAAAAAATAATACATTGTTTTATATGGAATCAGAAAAAACCTCAAATAACCAAGAAATTACTCAGAAACAAAAACAAAGCAGGAGGAGTTTTGCTACCAGACCTCATGCTAATACTATAAATCAATAGTGTTCAAAGCAGCATGGTACTGCTCAAAAACAGAGAGGTAGATGTAGGAACAGAATAGAGAACCAAGAGATGAACCCAGCTACTTAACGTTATTTGATCTTTGACAAGCCAATTAAAAACAGTCAGTGGGGAAAAGATTCCCTATTTAACAAATGGTGCTGGGTGAACTAGCTGGCAACCTATAGAAAACTGAAACTGGACCCACACCTTTCACCTTTAACTAAGATAGACTCTCACTGGATTAATAATTTAAACTTAAGACATGAAACTATAAAAATACTACAAGGAAGTGAAGGGAAAACTCTTGAAGGAATCGGTCTGGGTGAATATTTTATGAGGAGGACCACCCGGGCAATCGAAGCAGCATCAAAAATGCACTACTGGGACCTGATCAAACTAGAAAGCTTTTGTATAGCCAAGAACACAGTGAGTAAAGCAAGCAGACAGCCCTCAGAATGGGAGAAGATATTTGCAGATTATTTGCCTCCAACAAAGGTTTAATAACCAGAATACACAGAGAACTCAAACGTATTAGCAAGAAAAGAACAAGTGATCCCAGCTCAGTGTGGGCCAGGAACTTGAAGAGAAACTTCTCTGAAGAAGACAGGCACATGGCCTATAGACACATGAAAAAATGCTCACCATCCTTAATCATTAGAAAAATGCAAAACAAACCTACTTTGAGATATCATCTAAATCCAGTAAGATTAGCCCACATCACAAAATCCCCAAACCAGAGATGTTGGCGTGGATGTGGAGAAAAGGGAACACTTCTACATTGCTGGTGGGAATGCACACTAATACATTCCTTTTGGAAAGATGTTTGGAGAATACCTAGAGATCTAAAAATAGATCTGCCATTCGATTATATAATTCCTCTACTAGGTATATATCCAGAAGAGCAAAAAAAAAAAAAAAAAATCACATTATAACAAAGATACCTGTATCACAATGTTTATTGCAGCCCAATTGGTAATTGCTAACTCATGGAAAAAGCCCAAGTGCCCATTGACCCACAAATGAATTAATAAATTGTGGTATATGTACACCATGTAATATTATGCAGCCTTAAAGAAATATGGAGACTACGTCTTTCATGTTTACATGGATGGAGCTGTAAAATATTCTTCTCAGCAAAGTATCTAAAGAATGGAAGAAAAAGTATCCAATGTACTTAGCCCTACTATGAAACTAATTTATAGCTTTCATATGAAAGCTATAACCCAACTATAGCACAAGAATATGGGGCAAGGGGCAAGGGAGGGGAGAGGGGAGAATGGGTGGAGGGAAGGTAATCGGTGGGATCACACCTACGGTGCATCTTAGAAGGGTACAGGCAAAACTTACTAAATGCAGAATATAAATGTCTGAACACAAGAAAATGCCATGAAAGCTATGTTAACCAGTTCAATGAAAATATTTTAAATTGTATATAAAACCAACACATTGTACCCCCATGATTGCATTAATGTACACAGCTATGCTTTAATTAAAAAAATACATTTTCATTAACTTTTTTTAAAAAAGGAAAGTTTTCAAATAAACCTCAAAAAAATACACTATTTTACCTCGAAGCACCAAATATTAACACTTTTCATAGTATAAATGGTTCTTTTAGAAAAATGCACGTCAGCTCCTACCACTGTAAGTTAAACAATTATATTTTTATTTTCTAAAATTTATAAATACTTGAAACTTTAGATTTGTCTTGTTTGAAAATAAAACTTCACAAATGATGTCTCCCAGATTCCTTATAACAAATATGCATTAATATTGATTTCTCCTAATTTTATGAAATAGTTTTATAAAAACCTTGCTGGAAATCGTTAAACTTTACCACGCTTGAAAGGCAACCTTATAGATCCAATTAGAGGGTCCATTCTTTGTGTGTAAAATGTTTGTTTTGTTTTCAAATAAATCTGTCATTAATGAAAATTATAATTAATCTCCATGTTCTTTAAAACAGCTTTTAATGTGGAACTCAAAAGATGGCACCCTTGCCTTTGACATGAAAGACATTTAAATCTCATCCAGTATGTTTGAAAGAACATCAAAATCTAACATTTGACAGTCATCAATTACACATCTGTTGACCACAGAAAAAGTAAATTCCACTTTTTCTATGTTTTTAAAGAAAGTGATAGGTAAAAGCAACTGATTATACCTCTGCATTCTCTCCTTAAGCATATATAGATTCTAATTCAGAACATTTTTCTCCCCATATCCAAAACAAAAGTATCATTACACACGACCAAAGCATTCCAAGTTTCTCTAGAAACAGATTTTGTGTATAAATTCTTAGCATTTCAGTTCCTTCAAAAATGGAATAACATTAACATGATATACACAGAAAGGACTATCCTAATTTAGAGAATATTCAGATTATACAACCCTGTATCACAAGCATTTCCATCAAATATAAAATGCCTCACAGGGTGGCTCATGCCTATAATTTTAGCACTTTGAGAGGCCTCGGGGGAAGATTGCTTGAGAGCGGGAGTTCAAGACCAGCCTTCTCTATCACTACATTATCAAAGCTTGTATCTACAGAAAAAGAAAAAAAGGGGGGGAGAGAGAGAGAGAACTGATGATGGGATACTGAATATTCCAGGTATGATACTTCTATGTTTTCCCCTGAGTCGCTACTCTTGAGAAAATAGTAATAAGGATTATTTCTTGTATGTCAGTCACCCCTGATGTGAATCCCAACTCAGCGTCATACCCTCGGCCTCAAACGTCAGTAACTTAGTATATGTACGAAATTCACTCCTCCCTCCAAACCGGGAGCATAATTTCATAATCATAAAAAAAAAAAAAGAAAACTATCAATAATAGGTATTTGTGAGAATGTCTAAAGCAGTGGTTCTCAACCTTCCTAATGCCAACGACCCTTTAATACAGTTCCTGTGGGTCGCAACCCACAGGTTGAGAACTGCTGATCTAAATTGATAGGATTTTTTTAAAAATCTACTTATAGCCATTTATATTTTCAAACTATTTTTTTAATACTATGTTTCTAAATTCTGGAGTACTCTATCAAAATATTCATCTCCTCTGCAGAAATCTTCTCATCCTCGAGATGAGGTTTTTGGAAATGATTGTTAAAACATGTTTCTAAAACATTTCTGAAAAATTCATGTTATTTTTAGGTAATTTAATAAATCTCTACTAGGAGGTAACTGGAATTATTAATACAAAAGGATTTTGGTTTAATTTATATTGTTTTCTATTGCTTTCTAATCCCCAGAGAAGCAGCCAGTTTACAAACTAACTCTATAGATGCCAAAATTAAGATTCATCCAAATCATTATTAAACAGCGCCTGTGGCTCAAAGGAGTAGGGCACCAGCCCCATATGCCGGAGGTGATGGGTTCAAACCCAGCCCCAGCCAAAAACTGCAAAAAAAAAAACAAAAAACTTGAAAGCTTTTTAAGCCCATTATAAATTAAGGAAGCCTTAATAATATTCAGGTAGCTACAAATGTAAATTGGATAATTCTGTTTTTAATCATCCCTCTAAATTTTAGAGTTTTACATTCATTTCATTTGCTTCCAAACTCTCTTTAATTCAGACTATACCAACCTAAATCTCAACTGAAAACATATATTAGAAATGTTTCACCTGTTGTACTGACATTCTGTGACCGGATCACGTAAACTGCCCCAGAATAAGATAGTCTGGATACTTTGTGTTAATTAGCTCTTCCTGTAATGGTGGCTTCCTCCTCCCTTGAAATTCCCTCCTTCAATTTGGCAGCACATTCAAAGTGCTTACCTAAGATAAACAGGCTGATGGAATATTATTTACATCATCATCGACACATGCATTGCCTCACACATTTTTCTGATTATGAAACTTATGCAAACTGACCTACTTTATCTCATGCAGTGACAGGAAAATGAAATAACATTTTCCCACCAATCAATATTGAATCAAAGAAAACCAGTTGTCCTTTTTTCTCCATTATAAACAATGAAATTGTAGAGTTCGGTTTAGAGTTCTGGTTTCAGCGCTCTGTTTCTCTACTGTCAAGGGGTTAATGGTCTGGAAACTAACACTTAAATGCATGGGGCAAACTACCTCATTTAGGGAACACTAGGTGAATCCTTTCATAAGGTGAAAAATCATTTGACAATGAACACAATCACCTCCTTATACACCTGTTTTACAGGTTCAAAAATCACATTGACTGAGATGACACATTAGTACCCTAGAATATTTCTGAATATGTACATTAATTATTTAGAATCTGAAGATCTTTGATTGTCTTAGGAGATTCTAAAACAAAAGCAAAAAAGGAACTAGAATTTGAATATCTACATACTCACTCCTGTTTACTTCAACACTCTCTCAGCCATACATATTAGGTGCATATAATGAATAGGGTTCTGTGCTAGGAGGCCTCAAATCATGGGTAGATACTTTTAAAAGTGGATAAAACATACACAATCCATGTCCTTAAAAATTGTATAGATATAGAAGGCCCCTGGGCAGTATGGTTTGACCTGTGTTTGTCCACCTCTCCATGGGTTTTCTTTAGCCTCACTTACCCCTGAGACAGCAAGACCAAGACTCTCCCCTCCCACCAGCACCACCTCCTCCTCCCCAGCATGAACAGGAGGATGAGGCTGAAATTTCTTCATGGTGATCCACTTGCACTTAATAGTAAATATATTTTCTCTCGATTTTCTCAATAGCATTTTCTTTTCTGTAGCTTACTTTATTGTAAGAATACAATATGTCATACATATAACGTACAAAACACCCCAGTGGACTCTTTATGTTATTGGTAAGGCTTCCAGTCCACAACAGGCTATTAGTAACATCTGGGGGAAGTCAAAAACTATACTTATACTTTTCCCCCCCTCCAGTTTTTGGCCAGGGCTGGGTTTGAACCTGCCACCTCCAGTATATGGGGCTGGTGCCCTACTGCTTTGAACCACAGGCACCACCCTATACTTAAACTTTTGAGTACAGGGGGGTCAGTGCCCTTAAACCGTCCGTTGTTCAAGGGTCAACTGTACATCTACATTCCATATCCCCCCACCAGAAAATAAAATAGAAACACTAAATACCCAAGGATATAATAAATACCAATGTCTAATACCATCATTTGAATATTCAACCCTTGTGGACAACTGAAGAGAAATTTAACTGCAATGCCACAGAATATCAGAGTCTTAACTCCTAACTACTTAAATAATTTGAAGTGTGCTGTACTTGTGTGACTTAATTGAGGCATTCTTTTCTTTAAAAACTGCTGTCAGAATTGATAGGAATATAGTAAAGGAAATAGAATTTTCAGAAAAATTTATCAGTTTGTGAATCATGAAGGTTGCTGCCATCCAACGGTGTTTAACTTAATTCACAAAGTAAAGATTTTCTTCTAATTCTTTCTCGTGCTTCCCTTCCTCCAGGTGCTCCCCAAGCATTTTGTTCATATCCTAGAGTGGTTGAATTTTGATTTATCTTTTTACTTCTTTGCTTCCCCCACTAAACTGCAAAACTCCTCAAGAATAGAAATTGTATCTTTTATCTCAGTATTCCTGGAACCAGTGAAGTATCTAGCACCAAAAAGACTCTCAATAAAGACTTGATGAGTTAGTTTTCAAAAATAAAAAATCTTATATAGCATCACTGATGAAAAGCAAGGAAGGGCAAAGGGAAAAAAAAAAAAAAAAAAGAGGGGGAAAAAAAAAAGGAAAAGCCTGCTGCGTTCAGTGACAGTTCAGGTCTCTTACAAGCTGATGGTAAGAAAAGGCAGCTTCCAGGATCTTCAAATGCAGGAGCTCTTATGAAACCTGAGTTTGACTTAAAGAAATTTCTAGGTAACAGATCCTTATTACATTGTCCATTGTTGTATTTTCAGTTATGCCTTCTGAAGAGTGATGTTTCAATTTTTAATTGGTATCAGGTGATCTATAAGTGTTTATTGAGCCTTTTGTTAAAAGCCCTTTTATATTTAAGAGATATAGCACTTCAAAAGAGCAATATGAAAAATGCTTAAGCACCTGTTGGGTCCCTTGCAAGCCTGCCCTTATTAAAACAAAAATTTAATCATCACTGCTTTATAAAGTTCCCAGTGGCAAGCAACAGCCCTTCCATTAAAAGCATAAAGATTTCTCTTTTGGAAACAGTTTCTAGGTTACAAAAAATACATGATTTTCAAAAGAAATTCCAGAAATTTTCAGAGAAAAAAAGTCAGTAAAAGCAGTTTCTTTTAAACACACATAGACCCCTTAACTTCATTCACTTTGATCTGAACTACCCAACCTCTAAGCCAAAAACACTTTTCTGAATGGTGACCAGTATCCTTAATCTCACAAAAACAGTCTAGGCCAGTGGTTCTTAACCTTCCTAATGCTGTGACCCTTTAATACAGCTCCTGCGGGTCGTGACACACAGGCTGAGAACCGCTGTCAACTGCTGACTTCGTTCTTACTATCCTCCTGTCTGCTCTATGAAGCTCATTTTCACTTTTCACTTCCTCCTCCAGATCCTAAAGTTTGAAACTCCGTTGTTTTCTTGTAAATCGCATCCTGCCCACAGCACTCAGCAATCTTGACAACTGTCTTGTCAAGGAGAATGAGTCCAACATCTGTTCTCTAAGTCACTTCCCCATTTCCCACCAGGATGCCACGACCTCAGCCGCCGGCTCAGCATCAACACATCTAACATCTAACAATTTCGTGTACTGTTTACATTTCCTGATCTGCTGATCCCATCCAGTGTCTTCAGATAACATGGATCAAAACACAGGAGCCAGTTTGATTCCCTTTCATATTCTAACATGCATTAACTTCTACTGATAATCCTTTTACAGCAGTCACACATCTTGTCGTTCTCTCTGCATTACATTTTTTTTTTTTTTTTTTTTTGGAGACAGAGTCTCACTCTGTTGCCCTGGGTAGTTGAGTGCTGTGGTGTCAACACAGCTCCCAGCAACCTCAAACTCTTGGGCTCAAGTGATCCTCTTGTCTCTCTTCCCTCAGTCTCCTGAGTAGCTGGGACCGCAGGCACCTGCCACAATGCCCAGCTATTTTTAGAGAAGGCTCTCACTCTTGCTCAGGTTGGTCTCTAACTCCCAAGTTCAGGCAATCCACCTGCCCAGGCCTCTCAGAGTGCTAGGATTACAGGCCTGAGCCACCACATCAGGCTGCATTCTAGCTTTCAGTAACAACATTCAGGCCCTCACAACTGCAAACCAGGAATACTACAGAAGCTCCTGAAAGACTAGCCCTGTCACCAGACTGTCTTAAGTATCTTCCACTCCCAGACTAGCCTTTTATAGAGCCTCCTCAAAGCAGTTGCTTCTAATTCTCTACTACAGAGTTGAAACCCCTTAGCCTGACATTACCGACCTTCTACAACTGATTCTCACTCTGTCTTTCCAACATTATCTCCAAACTTTATTTTCATCAAACCAGGTAATCCATTTTGGTATATGCCACACCTTTTACTTGGAATTTTCTCCTGTATCTTATTATGTCAAAAATCTATTTTGTCAGCAGGATGCAGTGGCTCACGCCCTTAATCCCAGGACTCTGGAAGGCCAAGGTAGGTGGATTGTTTGAGCTCAGGAGTTGAAGACCAGCCTGAGCAACAGCAAGACCCCATCTCTACTAAAAAATAGAAAAACTATCCAGGCATGGTGGCAGGTGCCTGTAGTCCCAGCTGCTCGGGGCAAGAGGATTGCTTGAGCCCAAGAGTTTGAGGTTGCGGTGAGCTTTGAGGTTATGATGAAGGCCATGGCACTCTACCCCAGGAGACAAGAGTGAGACTGTCTCAAAAAAAAAAAAAAAATCAATTTTATCTTTCAAGGAGGAAAAGGTACAGTTTCCTTAAATTCCCCAATTAGAAATCAGTTCTAGGGCGGCGCCTGTGGCTCAACGGACTAAGGCGCCGGCCCCATATGCCAGAGGTGGCAGGTTCAAACCCAGACCCGGCCAAAAACTGCAAAAAAAAAAAAAAAAAAAACAGAAAAAGAAATCAGTCCTATGCCTTCAAATGCCTTTACACAAGTGTCCGTGTTCAGCTTCCCTCATCTATCTCCTCGGTCTCTGAAATCCGCCCCCCCCCACAGCCTCCAGCACACAAACTGCACGTACGTGATTCTGAAAAAATCATGGCCAAGTATTTTCAAAGTTGTCAAAACCCTTGCCTTGCTTTTTAATCTTTATAAATAAACAAGAGTTCATAAACAAATACATAAAAGTTACAAAAACATACCCTAGTATCCTGACCTACTATTAACATGTCTTCTAAGCATACCAATGTGTGTTTCTGATTTAACCCCCTCTTTGTTGTTTAATAATGATCTACAACCAACAAGGACAGCGCTAATCCACACACAAACATGTTCCATATTTTCAAGTAAAGGCTAACAGGAAAAATGTGTCTGTATAGCATTTGACTATCAGTTAAACATCAACAAGGACAAACCCTGGTTTCTCCTACCCCCTGCAAAAAAAATTAAAAAGTGGACATAATTTGGTTATTTCAATGGAATAAAACACACATTGCCAAATTCTAACATGTGAAAACACTAAAACTACTCAGAGTCTGGTGGCAGGTGGAGGTGTTAACTCCACTAACGTACTCGAATGACAAAAATATGAGCCCTGCTCTGAAAACACAATCAATGAAACAGCTTGAAAGAAAAGTAGTCCGGTGTCCAGCTGGGTGCTGAGATCAACTGCGCAGACACAGAAACAACAGGCATCACAGCAGAGTCAGCACTGCAGCCTGTGCACGTGAGCCTCGCTGCAAGGCCACGACCCACGTGTGTCCCCAGCTGTGATCCAGGCCTGCTTCTCCATCTCTGCGAGGAGCGGCAGGGCTTCTTGTTTACCTTCTTGTTAAGTATCATTTAGTGCGCTCATGCACAGGCCAGGCATTGATCTCATTTATTCCACAAGAATCCTCTGGGAAAGATACTATTATGACCTACAGTTGACAGATGAAACTGAGACCAGAGAGGTATAATCATTGTGCCCAGTCACAGGACTAGGAGAGCCAGGATTTGAAACCAGGTCAGATTCCAGAGCTTAAAATTCTTAACTTCTGATTCATAACTATAAATATATTAAACAAGATTAGGTTCATTTCTTTTTATCATATTATTCATTCTGTAGACATCTCACAAGAGGCAGGAAGAGTTGACAAAGCCTGAGACCCTTGAGAAAAACAATACAACAAGCTGGCATTGTGCTGGTGGACGCGTCGCCGTGCTACTTCTTCAAGCCTCCTTGCTGGTTAAGAATCAGACCACCACAGTAAGCAACTCTGGGAAGTTCACCAGCAAGACCCTTCTTATGGGTTAAATTGTGTCGTCCCCCCGCTCCCCACCACCATGATGAAGTCTCAATCCCAGTGCCTGAGAATGTAATCCTACCTCATCTGAAGACAGAGTCTTTACAGAGGTGATCAAGTTCAAATGAGGTCTTTTGGGTGGAGCCTAATGGGCTATGACTGGTGTCCTTATAAAAAGGAGAAGGAAATAAGGGCCAGCTGCTGTGACTTCATCTTGTAATCCCAGCATTTGGGGTGGCTGAGGTAGGAGTATTGCTTGAGGCTAGGCATTCAAGATTAGCCTCAGCAGGGGTAAGACGCCCATCTCTACAAAATACAGAACCTCCGCATGTTGACTACCCCAAGGACTGTAACAAACTAGTCAACATTCAGAGCTGGTCCTAAACTGACACACACGTGGAATATATCTGGTCTGTGAAAATTAGGGCAATCTAAGGAGGTAATCAATGTAGGGAGGTGGAAACGACAGAGGTTCTACTGTGTAGAAAAATCAGCCTTGGGGAGCAGAGGCAGAAGGATCACTGGAGCCCAGGAGTTTGGGGTTGAAGCAAGTTATGTTCCTGCAATATGAAGGTTTGAAGCAAGACAGCCCTTTATACCAATCTGTAACAAGGTGATGTCTGGTTTGTAGGAGTACATTTTCAGCACCGAGTCTAATTTTTAAAATTACTGCAAGAGTATAATAATTCTAGGTAAATTTTAAAATAATAGGTAGCTACTACAGACAATTCTTTGGTAATAATTCTCCATGAAAACATTTTATAGCAAGAATACCAGCTAGACTGAGGCACATATTGGCAGAAGGGAGTGACTGTGTTGTGAAAGGGAAACAATATCTTCGCAAGAGTTATAGACGCAACACTTTCTGATCGCATTGCTACAGGTTACTAAGCTCAAAAGCAGTTTTTCTGGCAAATGTCATCACTGTTTCAATTTGTTTCAGATGTATTATTTTCTCTTCACTCTGGCTGTTCATTAATAATTGTTCTAGCAAGTCTATCTTTGTAAATAAAAAGACAATTTTTTATTTTAAAACAATTATTCTAAACTAAATTTATTGATTTTTAAAAACCACCCTAAAAAACGAAAAAAGAAAAACTACTCTGCAAACAAAATTTCAGAGCCATCCATGGTACCTACAAATAACAACCTTTATAGCATTTTACATAAATCCCATGGTTCTATCTTCCCACGTGAGCCTAAAATGACTTAATATTGTCCTGGTTCTATCTATATAGACCCCTCAAAAACATGCATTCCATATATAAATCAGTCAGCAAACTACTGTCAGATAATTCAAAGGTTGATAAGCCCCAGCCTATTATCTTTGGAACTGATTTATTATATAGTAATATAGAAAATAATCAGATCTAGAGGTATGTTTTTTCATGACTTTTTGTATGACTTGTCTGCCTAGACTATATTTCACACAGCAAGCAATATATGTTGTGATACTTGAAGAAAATAGTGATTTCTAAACCACCCCCATTGGGACAGCACAGGTGAGGGGGGTACATGGTCATTTCTATGAGAAGTTCAGCCAGTCCATTCATTTACAACATGGAGACCCACATCTCTGAAGTACATGAGTGATGGTCTCCTTCATTATACTATCAAAGTGTAACACCTGTCTTGGTAAATGAAACAATGAATGCGAAGACAGACTCCCACTTTTTAAATTAAAAATATCAATATAAAAAGCAAAATCCTGCTTCACAGTAGTGCCTAGGCTATATTTTTCAGAGCTTCAGAATCACTTGCAAAACAACCATAATATCATTAACAATGGTTGTCAGTGGTGGGGAAAGCAAGGTAGGGAAAATAATGATGCTGTGAACAGTAGAACTATAGTTCATACTATAATAACTTGCAGAGAAAGGCAGCTAAAAACTTCAGCTCCTCTGACACATCACAGCATAAACCACCATTTAGTCTTATAGTACAGACATACTATAAATAATTCATGGAACTTTTATTTTGAGCTGATTATGTCTACTCATAAGATAATTTCAAAAAATTTTCATGAAAGCATAAGATAGAGCTTTTATATCTCCAGTTTGCAAATGTGGAAACCTCAGCTTGGAGGAGTGACCAGATCGAGGTCATGAGCAGTAGCTGGCGAGCTGCAGAGACTGAGCTCACATCCTTGTCAGGCTCCCGAGACAACCTGCCCTGGGTCTTTAGGCCACTCTATAGTGAGTTCTGTTATGAACTTAGGAAGCTGCCTGAGAAGAAAAGTGGCTTGAAAGAAGTTTCAGCAAACACTCAACCAAAGCAGCAGCCCAGGAAGATGTTTATACCCTCGGCCAAGCCTTCTGAAGGCAATGCTAAAACTGGTCTTGAGTGGCCTGACAAAGATTCTCTCCTTGACCAAACTCTAGCCAGGGTCTGCTGAGCCTACTTCTCAGCTAAACTCCAGTCTATAAAGATCGAACAAACACTGACATAGTTTCTGACAGCTCAAGGCCAGAACCTATCCCCCCCTTGAAAGTGCCTATCTGAAGTTTACAGTTCCGTGAATTTAGTTTCATGCCTGGAAACCTAGTATTCCGGGAGGCCAAGGCGGGAGGATCACTTGAGCACAGGAGTTCAAGACCAGCCTGGGCAAGAGTGAGACACCTACTAAAAATAAAAAAAACCTACCTGGGCATTGTAGCAGGTGCCTATAGTGCCAGCTACTGTAGAGGCTAAGGCAAGAGGATCACTTGAGCCCAAGTGTTTGAGGTTGCTGTGAGTTATGATGCCACAGGACTCTACCCAGGGCAACAGAGTAAGAATCTGTCTCCAAAAAAATAATTTACAGTTTTGTTCCAACCAACACATGACAACTGAGCTGTGTCTCAGTCTCTGTGGGAGGGTAGGAGTCTACCTTCCATAGGCTTCATCAGCAAACAAACCCAGATGGAATTCACATGCCACCTCTTTCCACGATTATAACTTTTTACCTCCCTGACTCTGAGCTCCCCACTTCAGCACCCTCTCTATTCACTCACTCTACCTTTCAAATGCTCAGCCACCTGGGTACAAATTGTTGTTGAATTCAGGTCACACTGGACTCCTTTCTCTGTTGCAACAGTATGCTACCTTACTGCTGTGTAGTTACTGCTGTAACCATACAATCCATCTTTATCTTTCATAGGCCCTTCTGGGTCAGTAAACTTTGAACATCTGGGCACCTCCTGATATAGCCTCAGAATTAACAGGTGGAAAAATCATCCTGTGGTAGGTTGGCCCAAGACCCTCTACTGTGGGGCAGAAAACCACAAGGGCAGGATTCCTCCCATGTCTTTAGAGTTATTTTTCTATTTCTGGGCAACAAAGTCTCTGACAATCAAGTGGCGTGCACATTTTTGGTTAGCAGGGGGTTTTAGCTATATTAAGGGTAAAGGAAAGGCAAAAAACTAAATATGTTCAACTAACATCTACTACCTCCACTAAGTACCACTAGAATGCTCAACACTGATCGTGCCAGGTGCTGTCAAATACACTCTCCAACAGAGGAGACACAGAATGAACTTTCTCCAGTGATTTCTTCCTGCCAGGTACTGTTGGACAATTGAATAATACTAAGTTTAATCACATTCCCCAGGGTCACACATGCACAGGCTGCCCCTACATAGAACTATCTGATTTTCTTACACCACTGTGCTCAAATGGTTTTGGAAGGCTGGGTGCCTGTAGCTCAATGGTTAGAGCTCTGGCCCCATGCACCAGAGGTGGCAGGTTCAAACCCGGCCTGAGCCTGCTAAACAAATAAAATGGCTTTGGAAAACTGTGAGATTTCAATTGTCCCAGGCACTCTTCTCCTCCCTGGCTCCAACTCATGAAATGGTTACATTTTAAATATGTTACAGTACAAACACAAAAGATTTATCACTTTCTCAAAATTAAATAGTTTGCTATCAGCTAACTACTCTTCTGAAGTTATTTGCCATATACTTTTAAAAACTCTATTCTTGAGTGGATGCACAAATTACAAATATCACTTCTCCTTAAAACACTAATTCCGTAGGATTACACTAGACTTCAGAAAGATATATTGGATTTAGTATCTCTTACTTAGAGCAATTTAATTAAATATGCTATGTAGATGGTTCTCCCTTCCCAAACTAACATTAACAAAGTTATTCTTAGACCAACAACTTAAGCTTCAAGAATAGACTAACGTTATTTTTATCAATTCTTTCATCAAAAGATAAAGGAGGCTGTTGTGCAAGTTAAAATATAAATAAGAGACAAGAAATATTTATACATTATATATTTTGGAGTAAATGCCACTAGCTTTTCCTGAAAATGTTTCACTACTAGAACAAGAAGCTGAAGGGCTCAATTTACCATGAAAGCCTTCAGCTGGTATGTTATAAAACTTATTTTTGCAGCAAATAAAAATCATTCTTCAGCCTTGTTTCAAGACACCCTAGTGACCAGCTCTATTTTATGTTCCTCTGTAGTTCTCAATGCTTTATTGAAATACAAGGGTGCAAGGAATCCGGCCAGGTAGTCTTGGCTACAGTGTCTGCTCCCAACAACACCCTCCAGCCTCATCTATTAAAATCTGACAACTCAAAAGACCCAGGGCAATCCTCTTGTGCTCATCTCAGATGCAAACATTGAATGTCATCTACATGTGCTATGTAGACTGTTCCCCTCCCCTAAACTAACTGTTCTAAGTCTCTGGTGTTCAGAATATAAATGGTATTCTAACACATCACTTTACCCTTGAAAGGCCAAAATTACTGATAACACATAAACCTAAACCTATGCTACTAAAAAAAAAAGGCAAAGCAGGAGAAATCACTCACTCACACTTTCTACTGTTGCCTTAATTTGTTTTGTGTTGCTATAACAAAACAGCACTGGATAATTTATAAAGCAATTATTTTCTCACAGTTCTGCAGGCTGGGATGTCCAAGATCAAGACACCAGCAAGTTTACTTGTCTGCACTCTGCATCCTGGTGGGTAAAAGGCGAAAGGGTAAACCAGCAGTGTACTCTGTGAAAGCTTTGTAGAGGGTTTGAGTCTCATTCACAAGGTGCCCTCGCGACCTAATCTCCTCTTAAAGGCCCCACCTCTTAATAGCATCATATTGGCAACACCTGAATTTTGGAAGCAGCGCATGCAAAGCCTGACACCTGTGAAAACCAATGTTCTTTAAGGCAAAGCAATACTCATCCGTCAGACACAGCAGCAGGCTCAACACAGGACAACCACGGTATAAGGATATGGGTGGGAGTTTTCTAGAGTAGACAGATACAATGTACAGAATGGTCAGGCTGCCTCACCAGCCTGTTTTCTTGCTTTCCTGATTCAAGTGCTAATGAATGACTTACCACATGCTGTCTTACATTTCCTAGAATTCTGCGACCCTTTTCTATAATTATCTTTTGTACGTGTGAGACAGTATCTCACTCTGTCACCCCTGGTAGAGTGTTGTGACATCATAGCTCTCAGCAACCTGAAATTCTGAGACTCAAGTGCTCCTCTTGCCTCAGCCTCCCGAGTAGCTGGGACTACAGGCCTGCACCACCACACCTGGCTGGTTTTTTCTATTTTTAGTAGAGACAGGTCTCCCTCTTGCTCAGACTGTTCTCAAACTCCTGAGCTCAAGCAGTCCACCTGCGTCTGCCTCCCAGAGTGCTGGGATTATAGGCGGGGGCCACCGTGCCTGGCCACCTTTTCTATATTTTTGTAAAAGATTTCTATCAGTGTCACTGTTATATTTTCAAGAATCCTTACTACAAAGCAGAGACTATTTCCAGTAATTTTATGTGAATATTCTCAAAGATCGGATGGTTAGGGTCTCTTTTCTACAGATGGGAAAACTGAAACTTACAGCAGTTAAGTAACATGCCTGAAGTCAAACAGCCAATATCTATGTCTCTCTGGCTTCACCCTGCAATCTAACTAATATAGTTTTAAGAGGCGATTAAATTTACCTTCTCAAATTTGAAGATCATTTACTATGGTAACTGGAGCATCATTTTAACAACTTTAATAGAAGGCTTTTAAAGGGTAGTAATATGAATATCTCTTTTGACCTAACAGAAAATAAAAATACATGTTTTTATTTTTTTCTTTATTAAATCATAACTGTGTACATTAATGCATTTATGAGGTACAGTGTGCTGATTTGATATACAATGTGGAACGCTTACATCTAACTGATTAACATAACCCTCTCCTCGCTTACTTGTTTGTTGTGGTAAGATATTCATGCTCTATTCTTAATAGTTCAGAAATATATCATTGCATTATGCACATTATGTGAGGTCCCCCCAAATGCCCTCCTTCCTCCCTTCCCCTCTCCTTCCACCTCCCTCCTTCTTTCTGGCCTATAGCTGGAACATATTCTTCTTAATAAAGTAACTCAAGAATGGGAAAAAAAGTATCCAATGTATTCAATACTACTATGAAATCAGTATATAATCACCTACCCCCCTATACTTACCATTCATAGGAACAGTAAAAAATAAATGCTTTTACTTAATTAAAAAAAAAGCAAAATTCACAAGACGTGCAGTCCTTCCCTTGTTTG
>CAUYRH010051537.1:0-12961 GCA_963574655.1 Perodicticus potto
TATGGCGGGTGCCTGTAATCCAGCTACTTGGGAGGCTGTGGCAAGAGAATCGCTTAAGCCCAAGAGTTTGAGGTTGCTGTGAGCTGTGACGCCATAGCACTCTACCAAGGGTGACAGAGTGAGACTCTGTCTCAAAAAAAACAAAAAAAAGGAAGGGTTAGGACAAACTTGCAGAAAAACAAAAAGTCAATTTCAAAGTCACTCAAAGACTTGTTAGACTGGAGGATAGTAAGTTACATGTCACTTTCTCTTTTTTTTAAACCATTTTGCGGAGGTCTGATAGACCTGTTAAAAGCTGCACATATTATGGGACCTCGGTCTATTGCCCAGGCTGGAATACAGTGGTACAGTCATAGCTCACTGCAGCCTCAAAGCCCTGGCCTCAAGCCATCCTTGCACCTCAGCCTCCTCGGTAGCCAAATTTAGGCTTGAGCCAACACAGCCAGCTTAAGCTACGCATATTTAAAGTCTATAACTTGATGAGTGTATACACCCAGTAGGTAACATTTCTCAAGACACATACAGCCATAGAATATTAAGAGGATAAGCAAACACTTTCCTATAAAGTAGATCATCTTTTTTTTTTTTTTTTTTGCAGTTTTTGGCCAGGGCTGGGTTTGAACCTGCCACCTCCGGCATATGGGGCCGGTGCCCTACTCCTTTGAGCCATAGGCACTGCCCCTAAAGTAGATAATCTTATACAATTTCAAAGAAGAAAAATGACAACAGGTGTTAGAATTCATGTTTGTAGATAAAACCCCCTTCTTTGCTTAGTTATGAGAAAACATGAGATAATGGACAAAGAAAAGAATCTCAGAGTAATTAGTCTGTCAGGCTCAAAAAGAAAGAAAAAAATGCAACTTGTAAATATGACGTATATGTCAAAAGATTATAGATTATTCCAATTTGGGAGAGAAAGAGGATTAATGCTGAGAGAAAAGTGGGGGAGGCAGAGATGACTCTAAGATTTCTGACCTGTGGTCAGAACGTCTCATTTAAAAGTTAAAATTTTTAGCTACTCGCGGTAGAGACTGAAGATTTAAGCATGTCCTAAGCAGCAATTTCTATATTTCATTGTAAATGCATCTCAAAAAAAGAGAGCTGTTCTCTCTTATTTTAAGATCTAGTCACTTTGAAATTAATAAAAAGTAAGAGGCTCCCTCTGCACATTTCCCTTTGTGGCTGAGAGCTAAGATTCTGGCGCTGGACTAGTTACTTAGAAAGAGCAAGAGCAAAACAGCAGATCCAACAGAGCTGCTTGCCAGACAGTCCTGATGAACAGAGGCCAGATCAAGCCAACGTTAGAATATTAATACTTATTTAAAATAAGAGATGTTTTATATCAGCTACTGCCTTCAGTGAATGAGCTCTTCCTCTGAGGAAAGTGAGCTCTTAAAAGTGTATATAGGCTCGGCGCCTGTGGCTCAACGGGCTAAGGCACCAGCCACGTACACCTGAGCTGGCGGGTTCGAATCCAGCCTGGGCCTGCCAAACAACAATGACAGCTGCAACCAAAAAATGGCCGGGTGTTGTGGCAGGCATCTGTAGTCCCAGCTACTAGGGAGGCGGAGATAAGAGACTTGCTTGAACCCAGGAATTGGAGGTTGCTGTGAGCTGTGATGCCATGGCACTCTATCCAGGGTGACAGCTTGAGGCTCTGTCACAAAAAAAAAGTTCCCAAACCCAGCCCCGGCCAAAAACTGAAAAAAAAAAAAAAAAAAAAAAAAACATATATATATATACTATTTAACACAATGTATCCAAAATATTCTTTCAATACTTAATCAATATAAAAAATTTACAAAATGCTTTGCATTATTTTTCTTTTCTTTTTTTATTTTACTGAGTCTTCAAATCCAATAGGTAGTTTGCAGGAGCAACGTAACACAATTGGACGAGCTACCCTGCAAGTGCCCAGTGGCACAAGGGTTCACAGCCGCCATGTAGAGCACGCCGGGGTATTTGAGGGCCTCTGAGACGCATCCCAATGCTAGAGCTGCTTCTGACAGGACAGACCTCCTGAGTCTGGAACAGACCATACCTGCCTCCTCTCTGACTATGGCCCACAGCTGTGAGGAGAGAGCTGCTGCTCCTACTTCGCACTTTTACAGTCATTGTGTTTAATTTTCTAGCTCCCTTTTAGACAGAGGTTATTAAACCATGTCAAAGTTGAAGAAACGAAGGCTTGGGTCACAGAACTAGTGGGAATCCCTGTCTTCACCATCCAGAGTCCTGAACTGCAGATTCTTCTAAATGACCCATTGCCTCTTCTGGAATCTCCCGAGCTCTAGTGTGTGATGCTGTTACCTGTTGGGGAGTGGCCAGGCAGCAAATAAGCAAAGTGTGGCATTTCGTTCAGACCCGGGGCAACCAGGGTGCCCTCCACCCTCAAAAGACAAGAAATGCAGCCACACCTGTGGCTCTGCCCCCCTCCCACTCTCCTCTTCCCCTGACTCTCTCCCTAGCCTGGCACTTTCCTCACTGGGGCCTCTTTCTGGGCAGCCAGCCTGTGCGGGGGCCCTGTCCACACTGCAGTGGCTTCAAGGGGCTCAACTACACGGCTGCCCTCCTGCAGCCCCGCCTCAGAGTTAGCAGAATGTTTTCCCTTTGCAAATGTGATATTTTGTCCCCATCCACCCACTCACTCACCTCCACCCCACCTTCACTGGGCAAAAAATCTAACTTCTTGCCTTTCCTAAAAGACAGTCTTGGCAAGAAAAGGAGGCGGGAGCTCTGCTGGTTTTCCGTCACATGGATCTAACACTTCCTGGTTTGTGCCTCCTGCTGTCTGGCCTGTAGATTTTCATTTTTGCATCCTGCTAAATACCGTGCAGGCTGTTGTTCCTCTTGATGAGTTGGTGTTTGTGAGGCACTACACAGGAAATGCTGAGTCAGTGCTAACTGCGAGAGAGTCTGGTGCCCTCAAGCTCCCTCTGTCTGCAAAGGGGTTTTCAGTGTAACCCAAATAGGGAGAGAGATTTGCATTTGGAAAAGGCCTTGGTATTCTCCCTTAAGCTGTAGTTTGCTGAATTATACATATTGGGGAATTAAGAGTGCAACGAACTCGGGACATTTCGCATCCGCACGCTTTGGACCCTGACCTTAATGTCTGGTGCTCTCTCCACTCATTCAAAGTACCCTGACCTGGTGGGAGTTCACAGGGCCCTGTGAACCACGCTGGGCCCTGTGAACAGATTCCACCTTCCCAGTATGCAGCAAGTAACACACGGCTGGACTCTTTGTTTTGTTTTGGTTTTTTATTCAGTGAGTGGGCAGCTAAAACAATTTAGCTGTATTTTCAATGTGTCTGAGTAGGAAGAGAGATCCACTTAGAATTACAGCATGTTAAATGTTGAGTAATGCTTCACAAAGAAAAAATTTAAATATAATACCAGTTTCATGTGCTTTTGCTAACATATTCACCAAATCTGAGCTTATCAAATTTCTAAATGTGTAAAGAATCATGTTAAGCATGATTATAAAGTCATTTGACTTCATATGGCCCATCTTTAGGAAAAACACACAAAAGGTTAACTTGTAGAAGATGGGCTTCTATCCACTTGTTTGCTGCTCCTCAACTTTTAAGCAAGGTTTTTTTTTTGTTTTTGTTTTTGTTTGAGACAGAGTCTCATTATGTGGCTCTTGATGCAGTGGCATCACAGCTCACAGCAACCTCAAACTCTTGGGCTTAACTGATTCTCTTGCCTCAGTCTCCCAAGTAGCTGGGACTACAGCTGGGACTACAACACCCGGCTATTTTGTTGTTGTTGTCGTTGTTTAGCAGGCCCAGGCTGGGTTCGAACCCACCAGCCCCAGTGTATGTGGCCAGCGCCCTAGCCGCTGAGCTATGAATGTCGAGCCTAAGCAAGGTTGTTATTTAAAAATAAAAAAAGTGTAGCCGGACATGGTGGTGGGTGAGAGGGCCGAAAGTGGACCTGCCCAAATAGAACTGTCCCACCCAGGAAGGAATGAGTGCGCCAGTTTCTACCCCCGAACCCTTACATTCCTACCGGCTTTAACCCACGTGCTGACTTCCTTTCAAACTCAGCCCACTGGCACCTGAGTGAGTGAAGGCCACATTGCCCACACAGAACCTGGACTCCACTTCCCTTCCCTCATGTCTTGGAATAACCCCTCATTTTCAGTCCTTAACCTCTCATTTTGGTGCCAAAAACCTGAAATGAGGAGAAGCCCCCTCAGGGGGCCAAGATACACTCCATCAGACCCATTCCCAACTAGACAACTGTTGTTCTGAGGAGTTGAAGGGAAACGGGGAGACCCCTCCAACCCCCCACCCAGAATTCACCCGTTTAATAGTGAGGTGAGCATTCGTCTATAACCCCTTTCTGAGCCTTTTAACTTCCCTTCCCTTTCTTCACTCTGGGTTGAAAACTCCAGTAGTCCCTGCTTCCTAAGTCCAGCGCCGGTCGCGGACTGACCCTGGCGAGTCGCCTGTCCAGTGCCTCATGTGTGGGGATGCCCTGCCAGGGGCCTGGACCACTCATTTTGGGCTGGTTAAAGGTCCTTCAGGGACACTGGGCAACCTCCCCAGCCTTAGCCTCAGTCACCTCCTTCCTCCTCCCTCTCATAAGTTCTTTTTTCATCCTAACTCGCCTCAAGCCTCTACACCTTTATCCTGACCTTAAACCTAAACACCTCATCTTTTTCTGTAATACTGCTTGGCCTGCCTACAGACTAGACAATGGCTCACAATGGCCTGAGAATGGCACCTTTGACCTTTCACCCCTCACTGACCTCGACAGTTACTGTCGGAGATTGGGGGGATGGTTGGAGACCCCCTACACCAGGCCTTCCTTCTCCTCCTTGTCGGAAACATTTCTTCCTTGTCTTCCTTGTGAACTTTCTCAAATTTTCCTTGCACGAAACAACCCAACCTTCCATGAACCCCTGAATCTCCATTGTCTTCCTTCGACCCAGCAGAAAACCCTCCCCCTTCTGCCCCTCCACGACCCCCCTCTCTACCCGCAGAATTCCACCCCATGCCCCCCTCCACCATCCCACACACACCTTCCGATGCATGTGAGTGAAAAAGAAAAGATGGTGGCCCCGGGCAGGAAAGGAAAGATGGCAGACCCAACTTCCCCACCTCATACTGGAACTGGCCACACCTTTGGACCACCACAACCTCTGTACCCCTCCGAGAGGTTGCAGGAATGGCAGGGATCGTCAGGGTTCACGTCCCCTTTTCTCTCTCAGACCTGTCGCTCATAAGTCAGAAACTAGGTTCAGTCTCCACAAAATACTCTCAAGGATTCAGACATCTAACCCAATCATATGATCTGACCTGGCATGATTTTTATGCCATTCTCACCTCCACCCTAACTTTGGAGAGAGAGCACATCTGGACTCAGGCCCAGGTTCACACCAAATAACTACAGAGGACAGGCCAGACCCCAGAGGACACTGGAGCTGTCCCTGAGAAGACCCAAGTTGGAATTATCAAACTAACTCTCCTGGGGTCTGCCTCTGTAATGACATGGTCCAGTGTCTCCTAGAGGGACTTAAAAAAGCATCCCATAAAGCCATCATTTATGACAAACTAAAAGGAATAACCCAGAGATGGGATGAAATCCTGCCCAGTTTTTAGTCCATCTTAATGAAGCTCTCCATAGCTCTACCACCCTATCTCCAGAGAGCAATGAGGGCAGGCTCATTATCAACACGCATTTTATCTCCCAGTCTGCACCCCATATCCAGAAAAAAATCACCAAAAATCCCCCCAGGGCCCCGAGACCCCCCAGTGAGGTCTCTTCGACCTGGCCTTCGAAGTCGTCAATAACCAAGAAGGGCCCCTAAGCGGCAGCGCCTCTCAGAGCTTGAGTTGCTGCTTCTGCCATTAGGCAAACCCCAGCTACTTCTTGAAACTCCTCTGGATAGTCGGGAAAAAGAAAAGCATCCCCAGGATCTGCTTCAAGTGCTGCAAAGCTGGCCACGGGGCCAGGGAGTGCCCAAATCCAAACTCCCACAAGCCGTGTCCAGCCTGCGGAGTCCTCACTGAAAGTCTGACTGCCCAGGTCCCTCTGAGGATCTGGTTCACAGTCACTCCCAGGACCTGGCTGAATATCCCGACCTCTTGGGCTTGGCCGCTGAAAAGCGAAGGTTCCTGGAGAGTCAGCAGGCCCCTAGGGAGAGCATCAAGACTGAACCCCAGGTATCTTTTTCTTTTTTTTTTTCCTGAGACAGAGTTGCCCTGGGTAGAGTTACATGGCCTCACAGCTCACAGCAACCTCACACTCGGGCTCAAGTGATCCTCTTGCCTCAGGTTTTTTTATTTTATTTTTATTTTTAGTAGACAAGTTCTCATTTTTGCTCAGCTGGTCTTGAACTTGCGAGCTCAGGCAATCCATCCACCTCAGCCTCCCAGGGTGCTGGGATTCCAGGCATAAGCCACCGTGCCCGGCTCCAATGTCTTTTCTGATTGATACAGGGGGCCACATATTCCACCTTGCCCTGCTACATGGGTCCTTTACAACAAACAGAGATCTCAGTGGTGGGTACTGATAGCAATTTGCTACGCTCTCACACTACCCCACCTTGTGGTGCTCAATTTCCAGACACTTTTTCACATTCATTCTTTATCATTCCTTCATGCAGCAAAGACATCCTCTCAAGATGACAAGCGACCCTGACGATTCCTGCCGGCTCCTGGCTCTCAGCGCTCACTACCCACCCTGCTCTTCTCTATCCCCTCCCTACGCCCCCTCCGTCCTCTCCGTCCCCAGCATTCTCCCCTCCATCTCCCTGAACCCTGCTAGCTATTTTATCTCTCAGAACACCACAGATGTGCAGTTGGGAGTCCTAACACAGAAACCTCACAATAGTCACCTCCCAACAGCATTCCTCTCAAGACGGAATTTGCAGCTCCAGGCTGGCCCCTAGCCTCTGAGCAGTGGCAGCCACGTTCCTCCTTTTCCTGCAGGAGGAAGCTTACCTGCAATGCCCCCACTTATCTACTTACCGCTCGTAACGTTCCATGTTCCATCTCTTTTAAAACACCAACACTTACCATCTTTACTCTGGGCACCGCGTTTGCTCCAGCTCCTAATTCTCTTTGTAGAAACCCCAGACCTCCACTTTCTCCCTGGCCCCATACGTGACCCTTCAACTCCACTGGCTGCCTCCACCCACGACCCTCGTGCTTTTCAGAACTCGGTCCATGACTGCTGGCCGTTAGTCATAGTAATACGACGCCGTTTTCCCAACATCTCCCTCTTCCCCTTACCTGACCCCAAAGATACCTGGTTTATCAATGGCAGTTCTTCTCTAAGCCCACTGCTCTCTCCATTGCCAAGGGAGACTTTGCCATTCTGTTTTCTTCCCCCCTTATTGCTTCCACTACTCTGTCTCCCGGTACCTCGTCACAACAGACAGAACTCTTAGCCCTCACTAAAGTCTTATAACTCGCACGAGGCTGCTCCATTAACATATACACAGATTCTGAGTAAACTTTCCACACAATCCGTCACCATGCAGCCATATGGCAAGAAAGAGGATTCTTTCTTTTTTTTTGAGACAGAGCCTCAAGCTGTCAGCCTGGATGGAGTGCCGTGGCATCACAGCTCACAGCAACCTCCAATTCCTGGGCTCAAGCGAGTCTCCTGCCTCTGCCTCCCAAGTAGCTGGGATTACAGGCACCCGCCACAATGGCTGGCCATTTTTTTTGTTTGTTTGCAGCCGTCATTGTTGTTTGGCAGGCCCGGGCTGGATTCGAACCTGCCAGCTCAGGTGTACGTGGCTGGCGCCTTAGCCCGTTGAGCCATAGGCGTCGAGCCAAGAAAGAGGATTCTTTACCACCCGAGGCTCCTCTATTGTCAATGTCACACTCATTAAAAACCTCCTAAATGGGGCAGTGCCTGTGTCTCAGTGAGCAGGGCGCCAACCCCATATACCGAGGGTGGTGGGTTTGAACCCAGCCCCGGCCGAACTGCAACAAAAAAATAGCCAGGCATTATGGCGGGTGCCTGTAGTCCCAGTTACTCGGGAGGCTGAGACAGGAGAATTGCCTAAGTCCAGGAGCTGGAGGTTGCTGTGAGCTGTGAAGCCATAGCACTCTACTGAGGGCGATAAAGTGAGACTCTGTCTCAAAAAAAAAAAAGAAAACAAAAAACTCCTAAATGCAGCCACTCTCCTGAAAGAAGTGGCCATAATCCACTGTGAAGGACACCAAAATTAAACAGATCCAACTTCCAAAGGCAACCAAGAAGCCAATATGGAGGCCAGATGGGCAGCTCAGTGCCCTTACACTCCCTCAGCCCTGAAGGCCAGTACTTATCCTTCCATAAATTCTCTCCAGTATATACATCTGAAGAACAGGACAATTACCAGCATCTTTCCACACGGGGAGGATGGTCCCTTCAACAGGGAAAATTCAGTTTTCCTTCCTCCCAAGCACAGAATATCCTCTCTTCCTTCCACAATAGCCTTCATGCTGGCTTCAAGCCTCTTTTCAACCTTCTTTCTCTGTTCCTTTCTCTCTCTCTCTCTCTCTCTTTGTCTTTCTTTCTTTTTTTTTTTCCCCCGGAGACAGTATCACTTTATCACCCTTGGTATAGTGCTGTGGCATCACAGCTCACAGCAACCTCAGATTCTTGGGATTAAGTGATTCTCTTGCCTCAGCCTCCCAAGTAGCTGGGACTACAGGCGCCTACCACAACACCCAACTAGTTTTAGAGACGAAGTCTCACTCTGGCTCAGGCGGGTCTCGAACCTGTGAGCTCAGGAAATCCACCTGTCTTGGCCTCCCAGAGTGCTAGGATTATAGGCACGAGCCCCCGTGCCCTGGCTCTCTCTGTCATTTTCTTGCCCACGACTATCTTCCCTTTTTTTTTTTTTTTTTTTTGTAGAGACAGAGCCTCACTTCATCGCCCTCGGTAGAGTGCTGTGGCGTCACACAGCTCACAGCAACTTTCAACTCCTGGGCTTAGGCAATTCTCCTGCCTCAGCCTCCCAAGTAGCTGGGACCACAGGTGCCCGCCACAACCCCTGGCTATTTTTTTGTTTTGCAGTTCGGCCGAGGCCGGGTTTGAACCCGCCACCTTCAGGATATGGGGCCGGTGCCCTACTCAATAAGCCACAGGTGCTGCCTGACTATCTTCCCTTTTAAAACAGATAACCCGGGGCGGCACCTGTGGCTCGTCAAGTAGGGCACCGGCCCCATATACCGAAGGTGGCAGGTTCAAACCCGGCCTCCGCCGAACGGCAAAAATAGAAAAATAGCCGGGCATTGTGGCGGGCGCCTGTAGCCCCAGCTACTCCAGAGGCTGAGCCAAGAGGATCGCCTAAGCCCAGGAGTTGGAGGTTGCTGTGAGCTGTGTGCTATGATACCATGGCACTCTACCCAGGGCGACAAAGTGAGATGCTGTCGCTACAAAAAAACCCCAAATAAACAGATAACCTGGTCTTGCACAATATGCACCCAGGTCTCACCCCAGGGGGCCATAAAAACACCCCCTTTCCCAAACATCCGCCCCGGGGCCAAACTTCCAGACAAGACTGGCAGATTGACGTTATCCGCATGCCTCCTGTAGGAAAATATAAATTTCTAGTTTGGGTCAATACCTTCTCAGGCTGGGTTGAAGCCTTCCCCAGGACAAGTGAGAAAACCCATAGAGTTGTCTCCACCACATTATTCCTAGATTCGGCCTCCTCAGCTCCATTCAAAGCAACAACGGCATTACCCGAACCCCACAAACCCTAGGAGTTCAGTGGTGCTTACACGTGTCTCACAGGCTCCAATCATCAGGAAAAGTAGAATAAATGAACGGCATCCGTAAACAACATCTCACCAAATTAGTGCTCCAACACAAACAAGGTGGATTAAGCTCCGTTCACTCTACCCCTCACAAACCCTTCTTTTATAGCCCTTTTGAAATAATGTATGGCAGAACTATTATTCTGGGACCTGGAGCCCCTCCAGACTCTATCATAGGAAACTATTTTCCCATCCTCCAGGAAACCAGGGATGAACTTAGACAAACAGTAAACCAGCTCCTACCCCCACCCTCAGCAGAAAAAGTAAGGGACCAATTGGCAGGACATCAGGTTTTCCTTAAATCTCCCTGCCCTGCAGGACTCTGTCCCCTCACTGGACAGTCCCTCACACCAATCTCTACAGGACCCCCACGGCTGTTCTCCTCTTAGATTCCCCGGTCTGGATTCACCAATCTCAAATAAAGCTGTGTCCTACAGAAAAACTTCCAACGCTGGAAGACCCCCCCTAGAAATCGCAAATACTGTCCCCCACCACCTTAAAACTCACCAGGATCCCCGAAGAGTCCATTTCCCATAAATGTGTAACATTCCTCCCGATTCTTCCCTTTTCTCCATAACTTTTCTGGAGATGCCTGGCTACTCTCACACGCTCAGAGCTGGGATGAGCTCTTTGAAGCCTTTGAAGATCTGTGGCTACAAGGCACCTTCCAAGACTTTCCCCCGAGGAAACCACCCAGCTTTTCCTCTTCCTTCTCCGTTTCCTTCTGGCTGACCCCGTCAGTCCCGGCCCTTCTCCAGTATATACATCAACCCTGACTGAACGCATAGGTTTCTTACCACGCAAACCTCACACCGTGAATACCTTACCAACCTCCATTCCCACGTCAACTGTGCCCGATTCTTACCTCTTACCTGGACTCCCTCCCTCACTAGCCACACTTATGTGCCAGAACATTGCTATGATGTTGCCAAAGCCTCTGAATGTTCTTATGGAGGAAACAGGTGCGGGAAAGGCAAATAAAGGGCACTGGATGCCCTGGAGGTGGAGCTGGGACCACTGTCTGCTGGACACACCTCACACGTGTAGGATTATCACATGGAGGAGGAGTCCAGGACATGGCACGTGAGCAAGGAAATAACTCCTCTCTCCCAGTACAAGCCCTCCACCCGATGAAGGGTTAGACCTCACTGTCCTGCAAGACCTCCGACCACACTCCCGTGCTCCCCGGCGTTTGAACACCTCCTTCTCAGCTCCCTGAACTCTTCCTCTGTCTGCTCTCCCTCAGGGTGCTGGATGTGCTTTCCTCTGTACCAACACCTTGGCAGTCCCATACTCATACCCGACACGTATAACTCTTCATTCCAGCCGAAAATAACACAGCTCTGTTCCACCCGCCCCATAACTACAGGCTTTCCACGCCTCACTTCCCCCAGTGTAACCTGCTTCAATCCCACCGGTACTGAGGCTCTGGAGGCTTTATAAAGCCTCATCGCTGTTCCTCAACTCAACTTTTCCCTGTCTAACGCCTCCTGTGCTCCTCCGGGAATAGTTTTCCTCTGCGGCTGCTTCATCTATCGGTGCCTGCGCGCTAACTACTCCGGTCTTTGCACAGAGTTTCCCTCATTCCCCCAAATCTCTATTGTGAATGACTCCCCTCTAGCTCAGGCCCTGACACATCCCCCTCCTCCCAGACAATAAGGAGCCACCCTCCCCCCTCTACTCCTGGGAACAGACATAGTGGCTGGACTTGGTACAGGCGTCGCAGGCATTAGTCAACTCGCTTTTACCACCAACTCTCCCTAGAACTTAAAGACACGGAAAGAGTCGCAGACTCTTTAGTCATCCCACATCCCAAATTAATTCTTCAGGTGCGGAGGCGCCTGTGGCTCAATTGGTAGGGTGCTGGCCCCACATGCCGAGGGTGATGGGTTCAAACCCAGCCCTGGCAAAAAAATAGCTGGGCGTTGTGGTGGGCGCCTGTGGTCCCAGCTACTCGGGAGGCTGAGGCAAGAGAATCACCTCAGCCCAGGAGTTGGAGGTTGCTGTGAGCTGTGACGCTACGGCACCCTACCGAGGGTTAATAAGTGAAACTCTGTCTCAATCTTTATGCTTCAAGTACTATACACAGATAAACTGCAAAAATAAAAAAAAATAAAAAAAATAAAAAAAAATTCTTCAGGTGCAGTAGTCCTCTAAGATCGCTGAGCCTTAGATTTACTTACAGCAGAGAAAGGAAGCGCATGTATTTTTCTGGGAGAAGAACATTGTTTCTTTGTTAACCAATCAGGAATAATCACAGGCAAAGTAAAAGAACTCTGTAAATGAATCAAACAGAGACAAACAGATCTTCAGTCATCTAATCCTTGGTCCTTATTCGACGCCTGGCCTCCTTGGTTATTTCCTATTTTAGGGCACTAATCACGATCTTCCTCATCTTCAGTTTTGGACCAGTAGTCCTCCCGCCTTTATTGACCAGGCAGTCACCTGAAAAACAGCTGCTCATATCCTCGCTCTATGTGGAGATCAACCAATTCAGACTGAAGGCCCAAGACTGTTCCTGTAAACACCATTCCCTTCCCCCTCCTTTTTTCCTTATAGGCAGTCTAGGCTGACCCTCACTTGCAGGAAGCAGTCAAAGAGACACCACGCCCAGCACTCTGCCTCCAAGACTGGGATGATAGGGCGAATGTAGGAACCCGCCCAAATAGAACTGTCCAGCCCATGAAGGAATAGGTGAGCCAATCCCTACTCCCAAACTCTCATATTTCCACCCTGCCTTAACCCACGTGCTGACTTCTTTTTTTAACTCAGCCCACTCGCACCGGAGGAATAAGGCCATGTTGCCCACACAGAACCTGAACTCCACTTGCCTTCATTCATGTCTCAGCACAACCTCTCATTTTAGGCCCTTACCCTCTCAGCAGGTGCCTGTAGTCCCAGTTACTTGGGAGGCTGAGGCAGGAGTATCACTGGAGCCCAAGAGTTTGAAGTTGCTGTGACCTATGACAAGCTTTTGAGACTCTGTCTCTAAATAAATAATAAGATAAAAATAAAAAAGTGGGGCGGTGCCTGTGGCTCAAAGGAGTAGGGTGCTGGCTCCATATACTGGAGGTGGCGGGTTCAAACCCAGCTCTGGCCAAAAACTGCAAAAGAACCCCAAAACAAACAAACAAAAAATAAAATAAAATAAAATAAAAAAGTGCCTGAAACAGAATAGAGAAAGTTACA
>CAUYRH010051539.1:0-22704 GCA_963574655.1 Perodicticus potto
ATTATAAATTGGTTTCACAGTAGTACTGAGTACATTGGATATTTTTTTCCATTCCTGAGATACTTTACTAAGAAGAATATTTTCCAGCTCCATCCATGTAAACATAAAAGAGGTTAAGTCTCCATCTTTCTTTAAGGCTGCATAATATTCCATGTTATACATATACCACAATTTATTAATCCATTCATGAGTCGATGGGCACTGGGCTTCTTCCATGACTTGGCAATTATGAATTGAGCTGCAATGAACAATCTGATGCAAATATCTTTACTGTCAAGTGATTTTTGGTCCTTTGGATATACACCTAGAAGAGGAAATGCAGGATCAAACGGCAGGTCTACATTTAGATCCCTGACTGTTCTCCAAACTTCCTTTCGAAAGGAACATACTAGCTTGCATTCCCACCAGCAGTGCAGAAGTGTTCCCTTTTCTCCACATCCACGCCAACATCTGTAGTTTTGGGATTATGTGATGTGGGCTACTCTTCCTGGAGTTAGATGGTATCTCAGAGTGGTTTTGATTTCCATTTCTCTGATGATTAAAGATGATAAGCATTTTTCATGTGTCTGTAGACCATGCGCCTGTCTTCTTCAGAGACACTTCTGTTCATGTCTCTTGCCCACAATGAAATGGGATCACTTGTTTTCTTCTTAGTACTAAGTTTGAGTTCTCTGTGAATTCTGGTTATTAGACCTTTGTCAGATATATAACTTGCAAAAATCCTCTCCCATTCTGAGGGCTGTCTATTTGCTTTACTTAGTGTGTTCTTGGCAGTGCAGAAGCTTTTTAGTTAGATCAGATCCCAGTAGTGTATTTTTGGTATTGTGTCAATTGCCTGGGATGTCCTCCTCATAAATTGTTCTCCCAGGCCAATTTTTTCAAGCATTTCCCCTGCACTCTCTCTAAGAATTTTTACAGTTTCATGTCTGAAGTTTAAGTCCTTTTACCAATGAGAGTCAATTTTTGTTAGAGGAGAAAGGTGTGAGTCCAGTTTCAGTCTTTTGAAGGTCACCAGCCAATTCACCCAGCACCATTTATTGAATAGGGAATCTTTCCCCCAATTTATATTTTTAAAAGGCTTACCAATAATCAAATGAAGGTAAGTGTCTGGGTTCTCCTCTTGGTCTTCAATTCTCCCCCTCTATTTTTGTGCCAGTACCATGCTGTTTTGATCACTATCAATTTATAGTATAGTCTGAAGTCTGGAAGCGTGATTCCTCCTGATTTGTTTTTACTTCTGAGTAATGTCTTGGCTATTTGAGTTTTTTTCTGTTTCCATATAAAATGAAGTACTAATTTTTCCAGGTCTTTAAAGTATGATAGAGGTGCTTTAATAGGGATCACATTAAATCTGTAGATTGCTGTAGGTAGTATAGACATTTTAACAGTGTTGATTCTTCCCAGCCATGAGCATGGTATACTTTTCCATTTGTTAACATCTTCAGCTATTTCTTTTTTCAGAGTTTCATAGTTCTCTTATCCTATGATATTTTGTATCCCAAAATTATAAAAAGGCTTTTGCTGGAGTTCTGCCCCCAGGGGGCAGGGTCCTTGAAGACCTGTGGAAATGGTGGCAATCAACTAAGGAAATAATAAAGTTAAAAGCAGCGAGACATAGAGAGACAGGATACACAGAATAGAGTTTCCAAAGGTGGGACCCAGGGGAACACTGCTAGCCTGTGGGGTTCCAGTGAGTGGCCCTGAGTGTTTGTTCCACTCAGCTTTTATTGAAGGCAGTTTTCTCACTTAGCCCAGAGGGTAAGCCAAGGAAGGGAACAAAAATGTCAGCCGTTTCTCTGAGTGAGCATGTTAGTTCTTATTGTATCTATAATCTATCTATAATAATAACTTTAAGGGTCTGGGCAGCCTTCAGGAATCTGAAACCTGAGCCTTGTGTGGGGACAGCCTCCTGTCTGTGGTCACACACATATTGATTAGGGGAGGTTAGATCCTTCTGGTTTCTCTGGGAAGCAGGTGCAGTGGTGTCAATTCTTCACTCAACAATCAGTGGAAAAGAAGAATTTTCCCCTTATCTCCATCTAAAGGCATTTCCCTCTGTGATGAGGATACAACTTCTCCTGCCCATATATCAGAGCTCGAACTATTTCCTTGATCTTTTTCCCTGGCCATAATAAAAAATCCCCACAATGATATTTGCTTTGACTGTTGACTGGGCAGGGGTCAGCCTGGTTAATTTTCCTTCCCAGGCCTTGCATGTAGCTTCTGCTGTGGCCATTGTTCCTCAGGTGCTTACAGACCCAGCAGGGGTGTTGGTAAGCTGTATCCCTCACTGGCCAGGTTTCCAGTAAAAGCAGAAACTGCTCAGACAAGTAATTTTAACCATTATTTTAAAAGTAAACTAGCTAAACTGTTTTTATTCTGCCTTGCTCAGAATATTTATCTGTTTTTCCCCTTTTGGGGGAGTGTTTTCCCTTGCCAAGAATGGGGTCTTTGACCCCCATTCTCACTGCATGGTTTGAGTTAGATAAAAGGTTAAAGAAAAAAAATTAAAGGGACAAGTATTTGCAGGGACTTGATTGATTTTGAAATATGATTTCCTTTCCTTCAGTTATTTTTGTTTCTATTCTCCCCTAGCAAAATGTGTCAATGTCATTTCAAATTACAATGAGATGCGACCTCTTTTTCCTGTCTCCTGTATTTATTTTCTTTTATCTCCGCTCTTATTTCCCCTGTTCCATTATATCAGGGTGTGTTGACCTTTTCTGTGTATGTTTATAAATGTGGTTTATTTATAAACTTTATTTTTTTTATATTTTTTCTTAAATCATAGCTGTGTACATTAATGCAATCATGGGGCGCAATGTGCTGGTTTCATATACAATCTGAAATATTTTCATCAAACCGGTTAACATAGCCTTCATGGCATTTTCTTGTTATTGTGTTAAGACATTTATATTCTGCCTTTAGTAAGTTTCACCTTTCTAAGATGCACCGTAGGTGTGGCCCCCACCAATTACCCTCCCTCCACCCATCCTCCCCTCCCCTCCCTTGCCCCTTTCCCCATATTCTTGAACTATAATTGGATTGTAGCCTTCATATGAAAGCTATTGAACTACAGAAATGTTGAAAGATGGAGAAAGTAAAGAACTTAGGTTTAAACTTGTTAGTGTGTTCCTTCCTCTCTCTGTCATCCTTTCAATCTCTCTACCCCCCCTTTTCTCTGTTTATACTTTTTAACAATCTTTTGGATAGAAATAATTTGAAGAAATATTAACTCTTCACCATAAATATTTTAGCATGAACTTCTAATAGTACTCACCTATATGAACACAGTAGCATTTTCTCACTTAAGATAATTACTATACAATCAATGAATATACAATCTATATTCAAATATCTCCAACCCCTTTAAAAAGTCTCTTATTGCATATCTTTAGATCATTGATCCAAACTGAGTTCATTATCTGCATTGTATGTTTTCTTAAAGCAGGAAGATTTTCTCACCTCTGGGTATTATTTATTTTTAGGATGTTTGATTTTTTTTTTTTGAAGGTCACATTGCTGTGCAGTAGAATGTCTAATATTCAGAATTTGTGATTATTTCCTGATCTTTGAATGATTTTGATAATAACACCACATAGATGATATATATATTTTTTTACATATAAATGTGTTTATTAGGTTTCCACTTTTTGCCTTCACAGAATTAAAAAGACTTAAAATTGAATAACAATAACAGATAAGGACTGTTTAAGATAAGGACTAGAAACAAAAACCTTGAAAAGAATGAAAGATAAATACATGCAGAAAAGACATCAGATGATTACTGATTACATAGATGATATTTTTTACTGTTATAGCATCACACCAGCTGGTATAAAATGACAGATTTCTCTGTGCTGGTGATTCTAAGTTGATTGTTGATATGGCATAGAGACTGTTAGCCTATTCCAATACAAATTACACATCCTGTTATAACTCATAGGTTATCTGGGGCTGTTATTTTGAGATTTTTCTGAATCTGTTTACCCTCAAAACTTTTCACCTATTGTTTAAAGTTTTTAGTATCTACTGATGATCTTTGCCTGAACCAATTATTACCTTTGGAATTGTGAAACAAGTTTCATAATAAATACTGTTACTGCTTGCCTTCATCTATAAAAAAGAGCTTACCCTTTCTTGCCCCCTCTGCATTTGATCTATTGATTATTTAAAATCCAGTGTATCACAATCTCTTGCTATCTTTTGTGTGTGTGTGTCTTTAAATTTATCTAAATTTGGCATGTGAAATCACCTTACGCTGGCTCCTATGTATTTTTGACATGACCTTATGATATCCATAAGCACTTTTTAGTCTTTTGGTTTAACAAATTGTTGTCCCCAAAGTCACAGGTAAAGTCACCCTAGAAGGGAAAATGCAAAATTGCCAAAATATTCATTACAAAATTTTACAAAGAGGCAGCTAACACATACAGAATATTTTATAATTATTTTCTAAATTTTTAAAAATAAGTTTAAACAACTTTGCTTAAAGTTGAAAGGTGTGTGTGTTAGAGAGAGAGAAACAAGGGAAATAGATCCAGACACAGAGGGAGAGGAGAGAGTTTGTTTTTGAAAGTGAGAGAAGTTTAAATGTTTTTCTTTCTTTTTCATTATCATATCCCATATGGAATGTTGTTTGTGGCAGAGAGAATGAAAAATGGAAAATTCAAATTCAAGGACTCTACAGGGTCAAGTAAAGGGAAAAATACCTGATCAGGGTGAATCATGAAAACAATGGTCAACATTTTTCACTCATACACATACTAAGGAAGAGGAAACATGTCCATAAAGATTGTGCTTGGGGTAAATTCCTAAGGCCAAAAGAGGCAAAAATTAAACCCTTAAATTGATTACAGACATGTATAGTTAACTATGCAATTTTACTTATTTAATTGTCATGAAAAGGCTTTAGGGTATAAACTCTTATTATTTCTTTCTCATTTGAAATTAGAAAACTGAGGGATAATGCTATTACTGATCAACAACCTGCTAAAAAGTGGAGGACCTGGCACTCTTAACTCCCACACATGTGCTCTTAACCAATATGCAATAGTGTTAATTAATACTTACTATGTTAGTTTGGTTTTAAAAACCATGAGTATTTTTATTGGAGATAATGCTAAAGCATAACTACTGGGAAATAATGAGTCCTTATTATTCATCTATTATTTACAGCATAATAGATGAAGGTTGCATAGAAAAATCGTGTCTTTTTATCTTTTAGTTAAAATGAAATATAATAGGTTCAAATGTATGATTACAAAATGTTGAGAAACAGAGATTGGTCAGATAATCTTGTGAGAAGAAGTAAGTGTAACTAAGACAGGCTAGAGGGAGGAAGACTTTTCTTGAAAAATGAACACAATATAAGAACACAAACTAAAAGCTTTGCAAATAAGCCAGGTGTCTGACTGCATGTGGGTGTCTCAGCCTTTCCAAGGTTAGTTGTAGAATCCTATGGGAGGCAGGGCTCTCAAGTGGAAATAAATTGAATGCAGTTTTAATTACAATGTTCTTTACTTGTTACTGAGGAAGGCAGCCAGTTGTACGTGAAGAGACTGGTAAATTGTGCTCTAGTTTTGTTCAAAAATTTCATGTTTTAAATTTGATACCTCTTAGCTACAGGCTGCTTGGATGGAAAAGCACTAGCCGTGTACCAAATGGCCAAGAGGAAAAGTTGACCCCCCAAGAGACTTGACCATCCATTGAGAAAACCAAGAGGCTCAGGCCATCGAGGTTCAGTAAATGTTTTTTGTTATTTTCCTTGGATTAGATATCCTTTCATATGTAATAGAAATAAATTACACTTTTGTAATCTAGCACCTAAATCCAACTCTCTTTATATACATACATACACACACACACACACACACAAACACACACACACATATATATATATATTTTTTACTTGCCTCTTTTCATGGCTTTCTTCGTTTATTCCAGCATTCCTGATTGGGTTTAATTATTATATTTACTAGTCATGATAGTTAATTTTATGTACCAACCTGACTCAGATGATACATAAAGTTAGGGCTCTTGGATACCTAACATTTGCCAAACCATGATTCTGAGCATGTCTGTGAAGGTCTTTCTGAATGAGATTCCTGTTTGAATGAGTAGAATGAGTAAAACACATTGCTCTCTCCAAAGTGAGTGGGCCTCAGCCCATCAGCTGAAGGCTGGAATAATAAGAAAGGCTGACTTTCCCAAGACTGAGAGGAAATTTCTCACTACCTTGAGCCTTGGGATCACTTTTTACCCGCCTGTGTTTGCCCAACTCCGTATGTTGACCAACTCCGTACGTTGACCGGTCCAGTCCAGTCCCTCAGGTGGTCAGTCCACAGAGGTTTCATCAGCTCTCCTTGTTCTCAGCTTTCAGACTCAGACTGAAACTCGCTCAGGTCACCTCAGCCTTTGGTTGACTGCAGACATTAGAATTTAGCCTACATAATCATCTAAGTAAATTCCTTACAGTAAATCTCTTTCTACATAATTTATACATGCTATTGCTTCTGTATCTCTGGAAAACCCTAATACAACGGGGTTTTTCTTTCTTTCCTTTTTTCTTTAGATGTTAGTAATAAGCAATCAGTTGGGTGAGTCCCAAGGTCCCAAGAGCTTCCAGAGTAGGGAGCATTAGTAAATAATCACACAAATTTAAAATAATTTACATTTGCCCTGTGTATCTAAAGGAAATATTATTTTTTTCTTTTCTCACGTGTTCTTTAGAGAAAATAATTTTTTAGAGTAATGGAATTTTTCTTTGTGAAGGGGATATTTCAATATGACTGACACACTAAATACTCTGTATTATACGTTTTCTATGGTGGATATTTAATCCTGCTAATATAGATTGAATTTCCCCAGGTTTGAATGTGAAAGCAACAGTATAATCCTCATATGATTGATAGTAATTCTCTATCCTAATATAAATTCAGATTTAATGCTTTTTTTTTTTTTTTTGACACAACCCTAAGCTGTCACCCTGGGTAGAGTATTGTGGCATCATAGCTCATAGCAACCTCATGGGCTCAAGTAATCCCCTTGCCTCAGTTTTTCTATTTTTAATAGAGACAGGGTCTTGCTTTTTGCTCAGGCTGGTCTTGCATCCATGAACTCAAGCTATCCACCTACCTCGGCCTCCCAGAGTATTAGGATGACAGGCATGAGCCACTGGGTGCAGCCTTTAATGCTATTTTTCAATAGGAATATTTCTAATTTACATTTGGGAAGATACAGCACTAGAATGAACAAAACCACACAGAAAAGATGGAAAATATCTTCAGACTTGTATAAAACAAAAGTGTCTGTAATTCAAATTCCCCTTCTGCCATCTGGCTGGCAAACCTTAGAGGATTCACTTCTCTTTTTTGAATGTACAGTAAAGGGGTTTTACTCTTCTCTGAAGTTTCCATTCTGACTTTAAAGGGCAGATTTAATGACAGCTTCTTTTGTGTACTTTGTTTTGTTTTGTTTATTTGCTTTCAGAAGTAGGCATACCTCTTTCCCATGGGTCTATTTCTGTTTTCTGCAGGAGGGATGAGTTTCTATAAGGCAGCCACCCTCATGCTCATTCTCCTTCTGTCTCCAGCAACCAGTACAGCCTGGTGCACAGTAGAAGTGCCAGAAATACTGGTTGCACTAAACTGAATGACTGCTAAGGTCACTGTAAGTGGTAATGTTCTGTGTTATTTTGACACTTTAATTTTATCATTTCCACTTCCTCTGTAGAGGTTGAGCTTCTTCAGAGTGTCTGTGAAGGTTGTATGTTCTTCCTGACCCTTCTTTGTTTTATCTTTTTCACACAGTTGCAACAGTCAGAGTATCATTAGCTACATGCTTTTCATATGTTAATACCACAGTTTATGCCAACACCAAATTTCCCTGGGTGTCACACATAATGAATGTTTTCTACATGAAGATTCAAGATTAGATAGAATTACTATGACCTTCAGATTTCTTTTATCCTTTCCTGTGGACAATCATATCTCTTCTTTTCCTTTTCCTTTTGAATAGACATTCTATTCAGTAAGAAAATTCTCTGTGGCCCTGAGCATCTTCCCTTCCGGCACTATCTATCTCAGGTGCCATCTGTGAAGGATGAAAATGTTAATAGAACTTCCTCTGGGCTTACCCAGGGAATCTTTGCTCCTCTGGGAGCTCATATGCAAAACAAATATCCTGATGCAAAATAACAGCAGAGGAAGCTTCAAGAATAAAGAAAGGCAATAAGGATTTATCAGTGACACTACTCCAAATCAGCCCTCCAGCATCACTAGTCCTGATTTCCCAGTGTAAAATGAATCACAGAGACAGTATTGACTGGCTGAAAAGCACTATTCTGTGCATCCTACAGGATTAATTCATTTATGACACACTTGTTTCTAAAAGTACTATTATCAATATTATGTAGAGTAGGAAATAAAAGTGAGGAGAGGTTTAGCAACCTGGCCAAGGTGATGTCTCATGTAAGGAGGCTGACAAAGTTTCAAATCCTATCCAAGGAGTGATAACCAATGTGTACAGTTTCTACAAATATTTATAAACCCTATTTCCTACATGCCTCATGTTGTAAGCCCATTGTCTACCAGCTGCTCCTTCTTCTTTTTCTATTTTTAGATAGAGTCTCACTCTGTTGCCTTGGGTGGGGCACCATGTCATCATTGTAGCTCATGGCAACCTCAAATTCTTGGGCTGAAGTGATCCTCTTGCCTTAGCCTCCTGGGTAGCTGGGACTACAGGTACCCACCACAATGCCTGGCTCATTTTTCTATTTTTTAGTAGAGATGGAGGTCTCACTCTGGCTCAGGCTGGTCTTGAATTACTGAGCTCAAGCATTCCACCTGCCTCAGCCTCCCAGATTGCTGGGATTGCAGGTGTGAGCCACCACGCCTGGCACCAGCTATTCCTTCACTCATCCATGTTAACCTAGGGTTCAGGAGGGTTCTCTGTGTAGGACAGCAACAGTCATGGTGCATGTGGAAAGGACTTCAAAATGAGCTGGCTTCTAAAGTGTGCACAAGTGATGCACTTCACTTCTATCTTTTATTGTCCAGAGCAAGTCATATAAATTCAACAGTTTGACCATATGTAATTCACTCTCAGAGTTATACCATATGTAATTCACTCTCAGGGTCTATCTGTCCTATGGCCAACCCTGATGCCAAGGAGAGACACTGTAATTTTAAACCACACAGCAAGCCCAGCATCAGGGTGGCAGAGAAGCAGGATCTTCTTCCAGGCAGTGTTACTTCCCACACGGAGGGGTTTGTTCACTTGGGGCATAACAAGTGGATAGACACAGCCAAATTGATTATAGAAAGTGTTTTTGTTGTTGTTATTCATTTTTTTAAAACCTGAAACAAGTAAGGAGCATACCGGATACTTCCCAAAGCAATGTATCCCTGAACAAGGGGTTGGGCTGGTTTTATGGCCAGAGGGTCAGAGATAGTGAGGGATGATTCCGTAAGATCTTGCCATGGAGGATCACTCCAGGCTCCATCTGACTGGCCCCTGCATCCTGCCTGCCACGTCTGCTGTGTACTTTAGTCCCCATTCCTCCATCCCAGCACTTAGGGCCCCTCGTGGCTGCAGGCTGGCTTATCTGGCATGTTCAGGACCTGGGAGTCCTTGACTGCTGAAAAACAACTCGTAATGTTGTTACCTAAAAACTGAGCCACATTGGTCTGATGTGGTAACAGGAAGAGCTGTGTATATTTTGAACAGGAATAAAGTGTACAGTCCTTAGGACACTTGTGCCTATAAAATCTCACTGGGCATCATGTTATATGTTAGAGATTATTGCAATTTGGTTAATCACCTGGAAATATTATGTGCTTATTTTTCTACTGGTTTGCTTTCTTTTCTTATTGAAAATCTACACATATTTTACTATTTTGTGCATAACAAAAACTGTATATTTAAAATGGGGACAGAAATAAACTATTGGGCTATAGTAACTCATATATAACTTAATAAAGACAAGAATTTGACTATACCTAGAATATCGTATGTTCACAATAAACTGGGGTTATTGTTTTTTAATATTGTTTCTATCACAGGTCAGCAAACTATAGTCTGTGTGACAAATCCGCCCCTCTGTCTGTTTCTGTAAATACAGTTTTATTGGGGTATAGCCACACTTATTTGTTTAGGTTTTATTCAAGGCACAGGGGAGTGTTGTGACAAAGACTGTATGTCCCACAAAACCTGAAGGGTTTATTATCTGTCCGTTTTGTTGGGGCTCAGATACCAGCATCCAAACAAGACATTTGGGCGCCCTAAACTGAAGGAGCCTCAAGTCTCTCTGACCTTCACCCCCTTCCTTCTACCATCTTACCCAAAGCACAGGCCTTTATCGTCCTAAGATCCAGATCCCCTCCCTGTCATCTCTTTTTTTATTGCAGAAAAGAAGATCAAGAACCCAACTGGGTCTGAACAGGCTCTTTTGCAAGATATTGCCTATCTCTCAGACTCACTCAAATTCCACAGACCACAAGTTAATCTTGTTCCAGACCCACACATTCTTCCCAGTAATCACTTACCGTTCCTCAATAGAATTCCTCTCTCGTAACCTGTTTTTCCAGGATTCAAGCCTGTTATTTCTGTATCCATAAGATGGTATATAAGGGGTTTGCATCTTCCTTCTGAAGGTTCCCAGGCACATGTTTAATAAACATGTATGCCTTTTCTCCCATTTGTCTGCCTTTTGTGAGTTGATTTTTCAAGGAACATTTAGATAGTGAAGGAGGACTTTACCCTTGCTTGCAAAACTTTATAGAAAAAGTCTGCCAACCTCTGATCTAGACCAACGAATTCAATGGAGATAAACTGGGGCTACCACTCCAGAAACCTTATGTCCTAAAACCTGGCTTTAATCTCTATCCAAGATCTCAGGATGCAATACTTCTAATGTTTGATTTATTGTCTAACTGAAGGAAGAGATGAGTTCAGAGACTTCTTCCTAGTCTTTCCCACCATGAGAAGTCTTACCCAGCAAAAAGGGACCCATGTAAGTGTTCTGCCAACTAGTAAATATGTTCAATACACCAGTAGAGCCTGGGGTCCCAGTGGACCCAATGTGAGTTGGACTTGGCTAAAAGCCCACTTATTACCAAGCCTCCCACATAACCTGTACTTTCTCACAGATGTTTTGATGATGTTTTGTGTTCCCGGGGAACAATGATTATTCAGACCCTGTGCCAAATAGGCTAAGAATGTGTGAATATTTCCATTTTTTAGAATATATTATTACCTAAGCACACGGGCATGGATCCTTTGTGGATGAACTGAGAGAACAGTTACCTTACTCACTTACCATGATGTCTCTGTATCTATTCTGCTTGGGATACAGCCTCTTCTTCAGAAAAATGGGTTCAAGAAAAACTGTCTCGTGTTCTGAAACTGGGCAAGAGGTGTGACTTTTAATGCAGATGACTACTCTTGCCTCCCAGTTGTCATTCTTTAATTATTTTGACAGTGTGGATTGAATAACATTCCCATCTGATACACATACACCCTGCCCTGGGAAAGTCATCTTCTGTCACTATTTCCATAACTCTTGGGGCTCATCCCATTTCGGCTGTTCATTACTGCACCCACGGAGGTTAAACACCTCCACCTGTCCACTGTTAATGTGGGGTCCTATCATCCCCATTGCTATCAGGGAGCCCATTTCTGCAGAAGCCTTAACTGCCAACAAGCCTGGTCTACTGAAGATAGCTGCCCCTTGCTAATGGTGCTGGTCAGACACGTATTCCTTATTGCTCTGATAAACTAAGATATGCCTTCCTTACAGCTTTGATCATGAGAGTGTGGGGCAGGCTCTTCTGAGAAGCAGAACCAGGTAGTAGTATTTGTGTCTCAGATGGCAGAACCAATTTTGTAAAGGCTGTTCTATAAATCTTTTGATGCCATCCTGTAGAGTAAGCCACTGAGCGTGCAGTTCAGCTATTTCAACTACCCTTAATATGGGCTGCCACCTTTTCTAAGCTTTGGAGTTATTCAGCAGTACAATCAGAATGGTTTAAATGGTTTAGGGGATTAAATTCTATCATCTGGGAGTGTTCTGAAATTGAAAAATTCTTTCATCCATCTTTATATTCTTTCCCCATCGATCCTCCGCCTTCGGATCTTTCCTGCCACACGCAGTTCCTGGGGTTCCTGTTAGCCGTGTCCTGCCCCTCCTCTGGCAGATACCTCCGTCTCCTGCTCAGCAGTTATCTGGGCAGTTATTGATCTGGTATCCAGAAGAGAGTAGGTGCTGACCCGAAGATGGAGTTACTGGGGAAATATAGCTAAAAAATTTATTTTTTCTTCTCACCTAGAAAACTGCTCGACAGAGGTGGAAGAGAAAGGAAACAGTTTTGTTATTGAGTAAGCATTAAGCCAGAATGTAATGCACATCACAAGAAAGTCACTAAGAGAAAGCAAATCCAGAAAGAAATCTCGCCCTTTGCTATAGCCAGGCAGACACAGCTCTTTACACACGTGAGTCCAAGATAAAGCATAGCTAGTCCTCAAGTAAGAGGGCTTGACAACGCCATTTGCCTCATATAGTTCATCCTAAATTTACCTGGTAATTGGGGTGGCCATCTGTCTCTGCTAACTGACTTTATGCAAAGTAAAAAATAAAAATAATCTTTATCACTAGGGGTGGTTTTGCAACTTGGAAACAGATGCCACTGAACTTAGGTCCCTGTATTCCCCTGGGAGGGGAGATGGGCCCTGCTATTTTGCTTAGTGCCTACGTTTCAAAGAGGTGATTTCCAGGTACTTAAGAAAGACATTACTGGGCTGTAAAATGGGCTAGAGGCTAATTTAGCTTTTAAAAGATTTACATATGGCTCAAAGAGAGAAATAATTTAATACCTTTTCTAAAGCCAAAGTCTTAAGAAAAGGGGGTGAGGGAATCTCTTCACCCTCATTTTAACAGGGGGAATAAGCCTCTTATTTTCAATTTGTGTTTGCCCTTAAAGTCTGTGTATTTACCCAGTAGACAGAGTCCTTATTGTACTCAAGAAATGGGGTGGGGAGCTGTTTTCAATTTGAAGCACTCAGCGATTTGTCAGGCCGGAGGGTTCAGATATACATCTGGTAATTCTCACTTTCAAGGGGCATTAACACCTGCCCGGCTCTGATTCCTGCTGTGGCTCCTACAACCAATCAGTGTCCTGAGCTGGCTGTAGGCGACCCTCCCAGCTGAGAATCCGGCACTTTCCCCAGATCTGCTACTCTGGTGGTTAAGTCCTGGCCCTGGGCCTTTTCTGTTCTTAATTGTTACTAACAAAGCTGTAGGGGTTTCCCCTTGAACCTTGACTGCTAATCTCTTGCTTCCCTTGTCTTTTCTCTTTGACAGCTTCCAGCAACAGCCATCCAATTTCATTGCCCTCTTAATTAGTATTTGTCACCCCTCAAACTTCTCAGATGCCTTATACTTTTCTCAGTTTTACGCATACTTTTCCACAGGTGCTACATCCTCCTTTACTGCAGGTGAAAGTGCTGACAATTTTAACTATTTCATGCAGAAATCTATCAGTACTCGACCTACCACCAGGGTTGGGGGTGGGCTCTGTTTCTCAATCCACCCCTGACACCAACTGCGGTGGTCTGAGTTCTTTAGATGCAGACCTGAGATGGAGGTGGAGAGTCCCTTCAGCAGTTTTATGGGACACTAAGGTTTCATGGATAATACCAGTGGAGAATCTAAGAATTTGTATTGGCTAGAGGGAGGAATAAGACTCCGGAGAAGTCACAATAGGAGTTTCACAAGGAGCTTTGGACTAAGTTACTTCCATATAATGGTATCTAATTAGGGTGTTTGTTTTTGTATCTCCGCTTGACTGTTTGTTGGGTAGGACTTCCTTCAGAAAGAGGATGTGACCTTGAGTGATGTGGCTTTTTCAGCCGAAGTTGAATCATGGGAAGTTTGATTCATTTGTCAGCTATTATCTCTTAACACTCTCAGTAGGCAGGGGATAAATGCTAGTGTCCTGGGAAAAAGAGAGGGTTCCAGATAACATAACAGCATTCACTGTAATACGACTCATCACGTGGTCCTTTAGATAATTTGCTTTTTATGAATTATTTTCAATGAATAGACAGGTAATTTTTATTTTAAAATATTACATTGCATCTAACATTTCCGTAGCTTATCATGTGTCACAGCTTGAGCAAATTCTTTGTTATAATTTCCTTATTTAAGATCACAACAACCCTAGAAGGCAGGGGGTATTATTCTGTAGGTATTAGAGATTTATTGAATAAATGTTGAAAAACTAGGATCCAGGTAACATTCAGTTTTATTATAAATTAAACTTAAAGGGGGTGAGAGAACTAGCAAAGTGAATATTCCAGAAAAAGTGATACACAAGCAGTAACTTGTATAACTGGGAGAAGACTTGACAGCAAGTGGAAATCCACAGAATTCCTCTCCCAAGTCGGGAAGTCTTTGGTGGCTTCTTGGATGGAGTAGGGTGAAGCTGAATACCATGGAGGGGTAAGAAAAGAGAGAAGGATGGAGAAGATAAAGGGGGGTGAAGCCATAATAGATTTGTGTGCCCTCTTACTGGGCAGGAGATGTTAAGGCAAATGTGGGTTACGGATCCAATTCATGTGAAGAAAAAATGTTGTGTTTGCATTAATATTTCAGAAAGATCCCTGTTTGATTGTACAGAATGGCTTTTGGTCAGGAGGTTGGATAAGCAGGTGTATAGGAATAGAGAAACAAAAACCAATAAGGAGGATATTTCATTATTCAGGTAAAATTGATAGATGCCCTAAAGGGCGGTGCTCATAATAAGGGAAATGGAAAGAATTGGCTATGACAAGCACTAATAAAAGGAGAATGGATATTTCATAATAATTATTGGTTCCTGGGTCAATTCATAACAATAAGACTCTCTTGTAATTACATCTGTATTTTCGATTAATGCAATAATTTTTTTTCTAAGGAAGCTCTTCACACTTTTTGAAATATCATCTCGTTTATCTTTCCAACATCCCTAGAGGGCCACAGTTAATCTTATTCTCTTTTCTCATATGTGCAAAAAATAGCTCACAGTGTATCCGAATGATTTGCTGGGAGTCACAGATCAGCAACAGATAAAACCGATTTATAATTCAAATTAGCAAGTTATCTCCTGTCCAGGATGAAAGAAATGCCTGTGCTAAAATCAAGCTTATTTTCACTGTATTTTCTACCCTTGTCCAGCCCTCAGTTCTGTGTACACATCTTCCCTAAAAGAATTCAGCCTCTGACCCTATCCACACTTTCTTCCTCCTTCACTCCTTTGCTCTCAATCTGCCTCTTACTAGAAAAGTCAGTCATAAGGCAAAGGTTTGTCTCTCTGAGCAAACTAGCTGTTCATTAAATGCCAGCGAGGTCAGAACTCTCATACAATGGGGGCTGCGTTTTAATGCAAGCATTCTCTGTGAGTACCGGGTAACTACAGCGTAAGACAACATATGACCAATAACTGGGAACTAGAGAAGAGAAAAGGTTAAGGTAATTACAAATATGATAGGGTTTGTTTTAATCAGTAAGTTTGCCCATGCACCTGTTTCTTTGTTACTAACCCAGCTTCTGTATCCTAGGTCCTGCTCTGTGGGACCAGCTGCCCTAAAGGTCAATAACTGACCACTCACTCACTCTGTGTCTTATCTTTGAATTGTCCATGTGAAAACACATATCCACTATGGAAATACGCAGAAAGTGTGAATGCTGAAGCAGGGGGGGGGTCAGAGGCCATTTTTAAATTTCTAGAGGAGGCAGTGCCTGTGGCTCAAAGGACTAGGGTGCTGGCCCCCTATGCTAGAGGTGGTGGGTTGAAGCCCAGCCCTGGTCAAAAACTGCAAAAAAAAATAATAAATGATAAATAAATAAATAAATACATTTCTAGAGGAGTTGAAAGTGGAAAAAACTAGGTAGACAACTATCTCAAGCTCTGTTGGAAAAAAGAGAGGACAGATGACAGCTGGGGTCAGGGGTATTTAGGAGGCCTGTTAGTTTTTAACTAGGAAATGACCAGAGTTGGTTCCAATGTAGATGAAAAGAAGCAATTCCAGAAAAGGCAGAAGATGTGTCCTTAACATCTAATTACCATTGTCCACTTGGAAAGGCAAATTTGAGATTTCATTCAATTAACTTAAAATAATTAAGTAACTAACATTGATATCTGTATGCTGTTAGTTTTTAAAGAAATTTTGGAAGTGGATATGACTCAGAATTGTGTCTGGCCATAACACCGGGGATTGTTTACATTACAGGTAAGTCCACACCTGTGTACGTATTTTGAAAATGTTTCAATTTGATGTTGATACAGATCCTTGGTTAAGAACCGATGCTAAGGCCTTGCTCTGTGCAGACCTGAAGACTTGCCTTTCACAAATCCTTATTAAGCATGAAAATCTTGGTATATAAAGAAAAAATAAAAACATAAAAATTAAATTCTCAATTAAGGAAGTGAAAAATTAATAAAAGTGACTTGGTCACTTGATTTATTTGCCTTCATTACATTACTGTTATTTTTCTCAGTAATAGCAAAGTCCACAGCCATGATTCATGTTCTAGGGATCTTTTGGATTTGAATGTGGCTATGCATGGCTTCTCTTTTGAGAGCTTTGATTTTCAAAGAAGAAAGCATTTGGGAATACAAACTATTATTACTTATAAGGAGCTTTTACTAATGAAAATAATATGCCTTAAAATGAAAGATATTTAGAATTGTCCTCACTGATATTGTCACTTATACATGTTTCCTAGCTTACCCTTCTTCTTGGCCTGGGTTGATAAGGTTGGCAGATAACCTATAATTTCTGTATACGTCCCAGGAGATAAGCCCCTGAGATTTTGTATGAGCCACGCACGTGGGCAGATACATACATATGTATATTTTATAATTAAATGTATATGATATTATTTTTGTATTGAGTAAACACGGAGGATATTATCATGAACAAAGATTGTACCATTTGAAGAAGGAAGCACACACACAAAAAAACATTTTCTATAAGTCTTAGATAAATGTGCTCTAAAATTCAAACTTTAAAGGAAACAACATCGTTCTCATTAAATTCATTCTTTAAGTTCTAAGAGAGAAAAATACTATTTGTAAATGACCACTGTGAAAGTTTTTTCCCTACATTTTTGAGGCATAAATAGATTCCAAACTATGAGTCTTCAAATTTCACACAGATTATATAGTGATTAAAGATTATTGTTTTGGTTAAGTGTAACAGACAATATGAGTTTAATTAGAACATTCCATCTTTCCAGTGTTCATTATCTTTGGTTTATCTCCAAATGCTCTCAAAATTAGATTATTTTTCTGTCTTTGTTTTTGTGAGTTGGTACAGATGATTTTATACAAACAATAAAGAGCAGACTGCTTAAATTCCAAATTGTAGTGACTCAGAACTCTTAGGGCTTTAGTATAATTGATTATATCTTGTCTCCAAAATGCCCAGAGGTCAGAGGTGACATCTCGTACCTGACCTCCCTCTTTGTACTCTACTAAAGATATACTTTGAAAAATGTACTATTCATCTCTTAGTTATCATACCTAATGATCTCTGATCCTTTATTTTCTAACCTTTTAGAGATATTGGGTGTTGATTGCTACCTTTTCTCCTTTAGGTGCTATTTTGCCTTTCTTAATTCTGAACCCTTCTCTCTCTTCTTAACTGGATTCTTTTTCTCTTTTAATACCCTACATGCAGGTGTTATCCAGGGTTTAGTTCTGGAACTTATCACACAGCTAGGAAGGCTGTCTCCTGTGACTAAAATATGTTTTGACTCAAGTAACTCATGACACAGCAGGGACTGAAGTCATACTAAATGTCCAAGTTGAATTCAAGCATCATGGTCTCAGTTCAAGGTTCTCGCCAATTTGACTCTTTTTTCTCTCTAAACTCACTTATAACTCTTTTGTAGCAATGGATTTGTAAGTACCACTGACTTTCTTATGTGTCCGGGATGGATGCTCAAAGTAGGTGTCTCTAGGGTTTATTTGATCTCAGAACAACAACAACAACAACAAACAAACAAAGACAAAAACCTGATAGTCAAAAGGGGGAGGGTCCAGACACCACTGTGGGGGACATGATAATATAATTGGCCAAGATGTAGGTGATCATAGAAAAGGGACAGAACTTTGGAATCCAGTTGACTGGTCCACCACTTAGTCATCTCGTAGACTTTGGGAAAGCTTTCTTATCCTCTCTAAGCTTATTTTATCTACAATAATCTTTTCTTCAGATCATCGTGTTGACAGGTACATGAAATGATAAATATATATGCATTTTTTATGAAATAACATATATATATCTATTTTCGATTTGAGGAGTCATGTTCTTTAATTCTGGAAAATTCTGAGCCAAATATTGACTCTATTTTTCTCTCTCTATTCTTTCTTTTTGGAATTCCTCTTAGATAAATACTGAAGATTTTATTATTTGTCCTATTTTTCTCTAATCTTTAGGAGTTTTCATGTCTTATATTTCTGTGAGGCATCCTGATATTTTCTTTTTCTTTTTCTTTTTTTGCAGTTTTTGGCCGAGGCTGGGTTTGAACGCACCACCTCTGGCATATGGGGCCAGTGCCTTACTCCTTTGAGCCCCAGGTGCATCCCTGATATTTTCTTTCAATTTATCTTCGTAGATCCTAACTTTCTCTTTAAATGCATCTAGGCCTTGTACAAATCACCTGATGTCCTTTTTGGTTCAATAGGAGAGTTATTCTTTCTGATAGCTTTGTTATGAGGTTCATAGACAATTATCCTAAGAATTGAGCTATGATTACAAGAGTCTTTTTATTGTCTTCGCCTTCGAGTTTTAATCAGAAAAAGAAAACTAAAATTGGCAGAGATACCATCTGAATATAGAATAAGGAAATATAAACCATTCCATTTAAAAGGAGGTGATACATGTGGTGAAGTATAATGGAAGGAGCACGGACTTAAATCAGGATGCTGGTGTGTAATTCTTGCTGTGTGACTATGACAGTCATCCCCGAGGGTGGCCCCAGCGATGTCCACCTGCTGCCACTCACATCCTTGTGTCATCTCCCCTCCCCCTGACATTTGTCAGAGTTGGTCTGTGTGACCAATGCGATGCAACACCTATAATGTTGCTATCGATTCAAAGATTAGTTTATAAAGGACATTTCGGCTTCTGTCTTTTTCTCCCTCCCTCAGTCCCTCCTCCTCCCTCTCTTTCTCTGTCTCAGATCATTTGCTTCAGGGACAGCCAGCTGGACCACACGAGGAGGACTGGAGGCCAGCTGGACCACACGAGGAGGACTGGAGGCCACTGGACCACACGAGGAGGACTGGAGGCCACTGGACCACACGAGGAGGACTGGAGGCCACTGGACCACACGAGGAGGACTGGAGGCCACTGAAACACACGAGGAGGACTGGAGGCCACTGGACCACAGATACCTGGTGTTCTTAGAATCAGAACTTCCAACCCAATCAAACCTTCCAATGACCGCAGCCCTGACCAACACGTTAAATGCAACCTTGTGAGAGATTCTGAACCACAACTAAGCTGTTTTCTGATCACCCTCAATTTTGTGTATGTGTGTGAGATAATAAACATTTGTTACTGTAACCATCTAAGTTTTGATTATGGAGCAATGGACAGCCCCAGATGAAATATTAGGCAAGTAAGTCAATTAACATTTGAAGTCTGCTATTCTTTCATTTGCTAAATGAGAGTCTTGATTTTTTTCCCAGCCAAAGAAAAATTATCATTTTAATTTCCCTCTCCCGTTAGAAAACTTACAGGTATATAGGATTTTAACTATATGAGAAAGTGGGGGAATAATCAAAGAAGGTAGGAAGGGACAGAGAAACTATTTTAGGAGTCAACTATGCACAGTCCTCATTGAAAAAAGACACAGGCTAATGTTCTGGTGTTTAATGTGGACCTAAATCCCTCCTTTACCACATCCACAATACCAGTAAATTCTTTGGAGTTTATTGTAGTCACAGAGACTGTAGTAGAATGTGAGTATTTCCTTGGGTCATTTACTTCACCTGAGCACTTCTAGGTGTACAGGTAAGAATCCCCCTATCTCCATATGAAGTTACACAAACTTAATAGAAACACCTGTGGTTTTATTGCAGCTTGTTTTGTCTTTTTGTAATAGTCAGCAAATCTTTATTTCATATCTACTATGTGCGACGCACAGCAAGTGTTCAAATGGTAGAAGTTCATGGTTCCTTCTGCTTGAAAGTATTTCCTTGACACTAGACATTCAACAGAAGGGAAGGACTAAATTACTCTGAAAATTACAGAAGCCAGCCTGCCAACATGATGGGTATGATATGGATAGTCTGACATGAAACAAATAGGTTTTTGAATTTTGTTTATTTCCAACTGGGAGTGAGGCTTTTAAATTTTGTTTCCAAAGAGAAGTGGGCTGAGCGCCAAGCCAATGAAAGTTTTCCAGGGAGAAATGTTCCCATAATCTTCTCTTGTCAGTCTTAAGAGAAGATATTTGGGGAAGCATCATGCCAGGGGTTAAAGATAGTATAAGCGATTATTGCTATCAGGATCAGACTCATCCTCATTGTCATTGTCATAATCAAGGCTAATGTCTGTTGTCCCTAATTTACCCTTTGTGGATCAAAAAAATATTCTTGGTAATACGTAGAGCTAATTAACTGGAAAGGAAATTTTCCCCAGTGTCTTTTTCTTTCTACGTGTGTCCTCTGTGTTGATGGATAGGCAATCTTTTCACATTTTGCAAATCTGTCCCATGAAAACAAATACCGAATGTCTTTATCTCTCCTAAAAATGGTCAATCCTTCCTGATCGGTGCTGTCAAGATTACTTCAGGCCATGATATTTTAAAGGGAAATACTATTTGTTTAGTATCACGAATGTTTTACATCATTTTCTGAAAAGGAACAAGCCTTGGCGAATCCCATGGGACTCAGTTCGACTCTCTTCTGGGCAAAAGCACAGGCTTGATCTGCTGGAATGTTGTGGACAAAGCCTGCGGCTCCCCGTGGGTCCAGATCAGCCGCTCATTCCAGTTACAGTCCGTGGCTAGATGCAGGTTTTGTGCCATGGACGTTTCCCAGTGAACGCCTTCGAGGTTTCCTCTGCTCTTTAGTCTTTAGGATTCAGATAAAAGAGGAGGTGTTAGTAGAAATACACACACAAAAAAATGTCCCTTTTTGTTTTTAAGAAGCTAAATGTCAGATATGGCTCTTTTTTCCTTTTCTCCTTAAAAAATTTTTTTTTGACAAGGTCTTGCTCTGTATCCCAGGCTAGAATGCAGTGATGTGATCACAGCTCAATGCAACCTCCAGCTCCTGGGCTCAAGCAATCCTCCTGTCTCGGCCTCCCACGTAGCTGGACTATGGACACACACTACCCTGCTCAGCTATTTTTTCTATTTTTTTTTAATAGAAACAGGGGTCTTGATATGTTGCTCAGTCTGATTTCAAATTCCTGGCCTCAAATTATCCATCTGCCTTGGATTCCCAAAGTGCAGGGGTTGCAGAAAGTAGCCACTATACTCAGAATGTGACTGTAATAGATCACCCAGTAAGTTAAAGGAATTGATTATTTATTTGTGTGGTATGCATCTGTGGGCAGGTATTTGTTTCTAATACAAACCACAATAAAAAATTATTGAAGCCATAACAAGATATAATGCTCAGGCAGGTGTTTCGTGAGCCATGCTTAATTGGTTTCTGCTTCCTAGTTCAAAAAATCTCCCAAACTAAAGTTAATTTCTCAAAGGGTGATGCTTTGCTCAAATATTAAATCTATGGTGTTCTCACGTAAGGCAGATATGAAGTGCTTACCTAATCAATTTCTGTATATAAAGTTAACATCGATAGAAGCCTAGAAACCACATTTACTAAGTTACATGAACTGTTACCCTTGTGGCTTTCTCCCCATACTCTTTAAGAGCCTTTACTTAAATTTCGTATCATACACTATCCTTTAATCTCCTTTATTTAGTTACTCAGACCGTGGAGGACAATTATTTTCTATTCTGTGGAGAGCTTTGTTGGAAGAGGGAAATATGACAAGGTAAAAAATAATGAAAAGATTATCAGTCTGTGAAAAGATTCTCACCATCACATCATTAGGGAATTGCAAATTTACATAACAACGAAATACCACCACACAACTGTTGGAATCCAAATTGCTGACAATAAGGAATATTGATTGATGAGAGTCGAAAATTTAGGTCCACACGAAAATCTCCACAAGGATTTTTATAGCAACTTTATTCATAATTGCTACAATGTGGAAACAGCCAAGATGTCCTACAGGGGAGTGGATAAACAAATTGGTAATTCTACAAAGGAATATCATTCAGTGCTAAAACAAATGAGTATTAAACCATCCAAAAAAATTAAAGAACCTTAAATGCTTATTGCTAAGTGAAAGAAGACGATCTGAAAAGGCTTCATACGGTAGGAACCCAACCCCAGTTTCTTACATATGTTTTATGAATTTAAGATCACATCAGCAGTATGTGAAATTGTCTGCCTGCTTATATTTAATCTACCATCGTCTAAAGAAATAAAGCTGCCTTTGTTATAACTGGCAAATTATATTTTATTTTGGTTTTTTATTACCTATGTTATTTTTATTATTGCAATACTTTAAGAATTTGGAGTGTGATACAACATTTTATCAATATAGCATTTTCCCATCTTCTTACTTGGC
>CAUYRH010051540.1:0-22728 GCA_963574655.1 Perodicticus potto
GGATGACAGAGTGAGACTCTGTCTCAAAAAAAAGAAGTGAAGTTTTTAAATGTAGGGTTTAACAAAAAAACTTAAGAGAATAGGTCATGAAGGCTATGTTAAATAGTTCAATGAAAATATTTCAGATTGTATATAAAGTCAGCACATTGTGCCCCATGGTTGCACCAATGTACACAATTATGATTTAATAAAAATTTAAAAAAAAAAGAAATTACTTAACATTTTTAAACATGCTCATTTACAACGTAGGGCACCAAATTCATACGTATTTGAGTAAGTATATATAATAGAAGTTATAATTAATCAAGTCAGTTTTTATTCTCAAGCCATACATTTTATGCATATAATTTATGTGTGTGGCCTTAAAGATGTGTACTTAACGTACAAGGCGATATTTCGGAGAATAATAGTTATCAACTCAGATGTTAAACTATGTGTGTAATGTAGAGGTAGTTTAAAGTGCTGTTTGACTTTTTTCTAAGATAACTATTTTTGTTGTTCATTTCAAAAACATTTAAATGGTAGAGAAAACCCATGGACATCTATAAGCCTGCCCACTAGACATTTTATCTGTAAAGATGAATATGGTAAAGTGCACTTAAAAGCCTCCTTTGGTAGTTCCAAAGACAGCAGAGGATTTCACTTTGCATACAGTGTATCTTTGCTTCCCAGATGCTTCAAAGGATTAAACACCAAAGTCTCTATTAAAGACAGCTATTTTATATGATTTTGATATTGGCCTGGATATTTCTGATAGAAGTTCTGATTAGAGTGACATCAGAAACCACAGATACAAATAAATGAGCTTTCTGCCGTCCCCTTGATAGTTTTTTTTTTTTTTTGGATGTGCTTGCATTCGTTAATCTTGTATTATAATGGAATAAGAATAGGAAGTGTATCTTTAGGGCTATATTTTCTTTACTCTGTTTCCCCTATTCTGACACTTTCTCATTGGAAAGAAAATTATAATGGCTACATTTAAACGTGATTTATGCCTCTACAAAATAAAAAGTCGAAACCTCACTGGCATTCTGATTAGAAGTGAAGACTTGGGATGAGGAGCAAAGTTCTGTAACCAGATTGTGGCTTTTTTTTTAGCTCCTAGCAGGAGCGGATTTCTGCTCTCCAGCGGAGGTGAAGGTGAACAGGCATTTCAGCTGACTGGGCTCCCGCAGACACTGCTATAAACGATGGGCAAAGCACGGGGACGCTGCCCAATCCTGGGACAATGAGGAAAGTGTACCCTGAGTTCAGATTTCTTTCCAAATGCAGGTGCCTCTCGGTATTTGTGGGGGATTGATGCCAGGACCCCAACAGATACCAAAATCCACGCATACTCAAGTCTCGCAGTTGACCCTGTAGAACGTGAAAAAGTCGGTCCTCCATTTCCGTAGGGTTCTGCATCCCTGAACGCTAACCTGTAGGTATGGAGAGCTGACTGTGTTTATTTGAAAAGAAAATGCACTCATAAGTGGACCTGGGCAATTCAAGGGAACAACTTCAGGTTGTTCAAGGGTCAATTACTGCATGTTAAGATGCGCCCCTGTCCTTGGTTCTAATTTAAGATATTCCCCTTGACTCAGAAGAGTCTCTGTGTAACAAGCTATCTAATTTTGCTAAAGATGAGGGGTCATTCTCTTCAGAATTTTCTAAGCATCAAATTGGAAACATTTAATTTCCAGCTTTATATTCACTTTTGTAGAATAAAGCTAAGAGAGAATTTTTACCCTGTATACCAGATTGGTATTACTATAATAGGTTCCGTTTTCATGAATTCCCATTGGAAGTGTTGGGACTTTCGGCTAGAACGTCATTTCTTTTCATTATACTATTTACAAACTTTACTGAAATAAGCAGGGATAAAGTCTTAAACAATATAGTTTGTCAAGTAAATAATTTTTATTTTTTTGAGACAGAGTCTCACTTTGTCACCCTCAGTAGAGTGTGGTGGCATCGTAGCTCACAGAAACCTCAAACTCTTGGGCACAATTGCTTCTCTTGCCTCAGCCTCCCGAGTAGCTAGGACATAGGCACCCACCATTACAACCCGCTATTTTTTTAGACATGGGGGTCTGGCTGCCCTTGAACTCCTGAGCAATCCACCCACCTCAGCCTCCCAGAGTGCTGGGATTATAGGCATGAGCCCTCTCACCCAGCTAAGTAAATAATTTTTTTTTTTTTTGCAGTTTTTGGCCGGGGCTGGGTTTGAACCCACCACCTCCAGCATATGGGGCTGGCGCCCTACTCCTTTGAGCCACAGGCACTGCCCATAAGTAAATAATTTTTAACAAGGGAAATTGATGGGAGAAAAACAGAAAGGAATGATCAGATGTCTATAACAAAGCCTCAGTTATGATGCTGAATCATGTACGAAAGGCTGCTGAATGGAAGCGTTATATCAGAAGACATCAGCCACACAGATCTGACGTACATCACCAGAGTGGGCACTCTGGCCTAAATGCTGGCGGCCCCCAAAACTCACGATGGGGCCCTCATCTCTAATGGAACAGTGTTTGGAGGTGGGAGCCTTTGGGAGGGGGTTAGGTTATGAAGGCGTAGTGTTCATCCATGACATCAGTGCCTTGTAAGGAGAGCCGCTAGAGAAACACCTCCCTCCCCCAAGCAAGACTATGGCAAGAAGCTGGCCACACACCAGAGGAAGAGGCCCCCTACCTAATTCCGAATTTTCTAGCACTTTGATCTTGGATTTTCTAGCATCCAGAACTGTGAGAAAAAAGTGGGTTTGTTTCTATAAGTATATATATTTTTAATTTAAGCCACCCAATCTACAACATTTTGCTGTAGGAGCCTAAACTGATTAAGATGGCATACCGTTTACTATCCCAGGGACGGGGTAGGTCTTTAGCCAAGTGAGTGTCTTCCTTCCACTGAAGTATAACACAAACAAAGCAAAGTAGGGTACATTGAAATTACTAAGAGCTTTTTATTATGTTAGCATTAAATAATTTTGAAAGGAAAATGGAAGGAATGGACAGTACCTCAAGAGTTAATACATTAACATAATTCATTTTTGCTTAAAAATGTAAAATTCATGCTGATCGGTTTTGAAGGAAAATGGATACTCATAGTAATCATTCTCAATTTACATATAATAATATAACTACTGAAATGGAACGTCTGAGCACATTTGCATATGTTCACACAAAATTATGAAGTTCTAATAAAACTTATTCTAAACTAAATACAAAAAATAAACCCATGTAACAAAATCCATCCATTGGACTCTTCCGAAATATTCCAGGAAATTAAATTTAAATCCCTGTGTCTTTCACGTAGTATAGAGTTGCCAGTTCTTTTTCTTAACTTTAAACTTCAGAAATGTATGGGTTTTTTTCCCCATGCAGAAAGAATTCTAATAGTTAACACAATACGTATTATCTAAGTGGGTTACGTGTACTAATTGAGTCCTGAAGGTGAAGTGTTATTTTTTCCCCATCCCACAGACAAGTGAACTGAAACACTAGTTAGTTCAGTTCACATGACACAGTTAAGAAGCGTCAATATCACACTGTTCTTTACTTATATGTAAAGAACATATAAGCCTTAGAAAAACTGGTATTTATAAAGTAACACATTACTACATTTATAACAGTAATGGGTAAGGAGGACAACGTTCAGACATTCTAAGTTTAAAGTTAATGTGGTGGTACTACATGTAGATGTTGAAGATAACCTTGTCTTTCACCTCAGGAAGATTCACAAAATCAACGTTCAGCCTTGTAAGTGGGTGTGAAATACACCTGCGAGACTGGAAAGTGAAGGGTGGCTGGCTTCCTCAAGCTTGTAAGCTGATTGTCTTAGTGATGAAAACCCCAAGAGCAAAAACCCGTATGTTACTTTCCTTATAATCCTGTGAAACTAGCTCTAAAACCTGACATAGGTCAGAATTGGTTTTATTTATTTGTTTTTCAAGTTGTATTTATTTTCATGCTTATTAGACATTTTGCGTGTTCATATTTAATTATTCATTACTTACATTCATTCATTTGGTTATTAAATATTCATGGTGCTCTTATTATTTCTCAAAACCAGGGATATAGCGATGACAAAAATAAAAAAAAACAAATTTGTTCTCGTGAGGATTATATTCTAGCGGGAATAGACAGACGATGCCTGCTAGCAGTTATGTCCGACAGAGGTGCTGCAAACACCAAATGAGCAACTGCTAACCCATCACTCCTAAGGGGAATACAGGTTGAAGTCCTTTGAGCCTCTGGTTACAACAGTATATGAGGTCCAGCAATTAAGTTCCCAAACTCATCCTAGAAAACGTGCTCCAGACGTCATTGGTGAATATCACACCATCACTTCTGAATGCTCCCTGGGGAAGCTGTGGGCTGACACCAGTGCCTGCTCAGCTTCAAAGCAATTGTGGAACTCTTGGTCTGGAATGACCATCAGAGAGAGCTGTTGTCATATGAGGTCTGACAATTAAGTTTGAGCTCTGGTCACTGTGCACTTAGGCTGGCAGCACTGTAAGCTTTCATAATGTTGGTCTGTCAGGGTCTCCCTGTGGGCTGGGGTCTTGTGTTCGTTATTGGAAATAAAGTTGCCACTTTAAAATAGACACTAAGTCTTAGCACTCTGGAAGGAGGATCCCCTGAGCTCAGGAGTGCGAGACCAGCCTGAGCAAAAGTGAGATCCCGTCTCTACCAAAAATAGAAAAACTAGCCAGGCGTAGTGGTGGGTGCCTGTAGTCCCAGCTACTTCGGAGGCTGAGGCAGGAGGATGGCTTGAGCCTGAGAGTTTGAAGTAGCTGTGAGCTCTGATCACGCCACCACCACACTCTACCCAGGGTGACAGAGTGAGATCTGTCTCAAAAAGAAAAAAAAAAGAAAAAAGTTGATGGGGAAATAGTGTTCCTTTGACATAGCTTTACATTGTTGTCAACTTAAATCTCTTAGGTGAAAAGAAAACACTATTTTTTTCATGATCTGTTATGTAATACTGACATGCCTCTTAAAATATCCATTTTTTTAAACCATTTCAAGCGGTGGTCCTGCAGTTCTCCATAAGCTTTCCCCTCTCAACAATATTGTAACCACATTACTGCAGCTGCTTACCTAAATGAAAGCTTCCCTTAATGGGCTTGTGCATCCTACAGGGTGGGACCTGGTCTGTATCAGTTGTTTAATTTTCAGTAAAGAGCATAGTAACTGCGTACAAAGGAAAAGGGAAAGCCAGGAAATTGGGAACTGACCTCCATAGCACAGTGCTCACACTGTCGTCGGGGCAATCAGCTGTATAATCCTGACACGTAACCCAAACTACTCATGTATCTTAAATTATTTCAGTCAACAGATGATGGAGGTCAGTGAAACCAGACAAGTTCATACAGGCAAATGGTCCTTGGCAGGGACATAACTTCTCTCTAAACCAGAGTAAGGTTTGTATTTGTATTTAAGTGAGTAATGGTGCATAAAATGTCATACTGCTAAAATTTCATATATTCTGAGGAATTGTCTCTCCCAGAACATGATTGGAATACCCGTCTCCTTTGTTTGGAATGTGTGGACATTTTGGCTTGTTGGTAGTCACTAAGAGTTCCCTGGATATGCAAGAGCTTATCCAGCCTTGTTAACAGTGAAGAAACAGAAGGAACACATCTCCTCAGCATGCATTTAAATATGTAACTTGATTATAATGCAATCAAATTATAGGTGATTTCCATTATCTTTATAAATAGATAAAAAAAGCATATAGATATGAAAGACGTATTGATGTGGAAAATGCTACAATAACAAATCTTATTATAAGAAAGAAAGTTTGAAATAGCTTGCCAGGAGGGTAATGACCTCAATTAAATTTCATGTGAAATAATAATTGGTGATTTTAATAAAGGAACTCTATTGCAAATTGCATATTTGATAATATAATATTTTGGAATTTCTTATTTCCCTCTGGCTTGCATTTATATTAAATAAAAATCTTTGAGATAATCTAATAAGATTTATAATTTAAAATGCTTTTTCTTTCAACATACTCAAATAGTTTTTAAATAGTTTTAAATTCAAGTGGAGAGAGAGAAGAATTTTTTACTATTAATTTCTTTTATTTACTGGGTCTTTGTCACCCAGGCTAGAGTACCACAGTGTGTGATCATAGTTCACTGTAGTCTAGAACTCCTGGGCTCAAGGGATTTTCCTCCCTCAGCCTCTCCAAGTAGCTAGGACTATAGGAACATACCACCATGCCCACTTAATTATTTCTTTTTTTAGTTTTTGTGCAGACAGTGTCTTACTATTTTGCCCAGGCTGGTCTCAAACATTCGGCTCAAATGATCCTCCCTCCTCAGCCTCCCAAAGTGCTGGGATTACAGGTCTGAGCCGTCATACCCAGCAAGAATAATATTTAAAATCTTCACATAGGTGTTTATTCTATCAATGAGAGAAAAATACTGTGCTATGAAAATACACCATGAATACCGACGTTACGTAAGTTTTGGGGGGGACAAATTAAATATCACAATACTTGGAGACATTTCAGTGCATAAACATGTTTAGTGTGAATCATCTGGAAAATGTAAAATCGAAGTTACACTTTTCTGTATGAAAAAGTTGTACAAAAAGTTCCTTGTTTGTACTCAAATTTTTTAACTAACCTATTATATCATAGTTCTTAGAGATTTTTTAGTCTACTTCACATAAAGTAGCGCTTACCTACAGTTTGGGGTCTGGGTAACTTTGCACTAGGAAAGGCTTATATACTTATAGCTACAAGCAAAACTTTCCCTGGAAAGCAGTGCTGAAATTTACAATCCTGGGGAGCTGCTGTGCATACTTAAACCGTTAAATTTCAATGCAACTTACAAGCAGTAAAACCTGTGCTGGGATGTGCAGTTTCTTCAGGCTTTAAAAATCTCTCCTATTGACTCTGCTTTGTATGACATGATTGTGTCCAGGTTCTGAATAAAGCCTGCAAGCCCATGGGGAAGGGCCCACATCAGCTTTTTTTTTTTTTTTTTTGAGACAAACTCTCACTAGGTCCCCCTCAGTAGAGTGCTGGGGTGTCACAGATCACAGTAACCTCAAATTCTTGGGCTTAAGCAATTCTCTTGCCTCAGCCTCTTCAAGTAGCTGGGACTAAAGATGCCCGCCATAATGCCCGGCTATTTTGTTGTTGTTGTTGCTGTCATTGTTGTTTTGGCAGGCCCGGGCTGGGTTCGAACCCACCAGCCCTGGTGTATGTGGCTAGCGCCCTAGCCACAGAGCTACAGGCACCAAGCCACCACATCAGCTTTTTTGCTATTTACGTGGCATAGTTGTTCTCAGCAGGTGTTCAGTATTGGTAACAACAATAATAGTGACCTTTGTGTGAAATGTGCACCAGTCGGAAGCAAGCGTGTTTGTTGGGGTGCAGGAGGCCTGTTGCTGACCTGGGTAACAACAGAAGCAAGCGTGTTTGTGGGGTGCAGGAGGCCTGTTACTGACCTGGGTAACAACAGCAAACACACCCACACCACCCATATGTAAGATGTTTTGGGGTTGCTGGACATTCACTGACTACTGTGTTTCAATTGTGTGCTATTTTATTACTTTTTTGCATCTAATTATAATTTCTTCCTGTGGTTGAAATTTTATCAACTATATTTTGAGGACCCATATGGCAATATTTCTGGCTGTCGTAAGTTTTCTATGTTTGCTCAATAAGGTTTTTCAATGTTTATCATGTCCCATACCTAACGGGACCCACAATCTTCTGGTCGTTCTTTACATGCTGTAATTTTTCAATTTCCTTCTTAAAACACAGCACCCCAAAATGACCATAATGTTCTACATATGCTCAGAGAAAGGCAGACATTGGTGGAAAACCAACCTTTTTTTCTTTCTTTTTCAATATTCAGAATATGATGAAGCTATTAAGGCCACTTAAGGCTCTGTGAACTTATTTAGTAATCATACCCCTCCACTGGTGGTTGGGACTTGAGGTCATCTTCTCAGAGTTTTAGTACAATGTCTAGGGAATTTCATAGTCAAGCTCACTGCTGAACACATCCATCAGAGTTACCTGGGGTATAACCACGGGAACCCACCAGCGGAGCTGAAGTGTCAGAAGGTCAGTGGAGAGCAACTCGGATTTCTCTCCTGGGAATTTTCTAAGACATTCACTGCTTAGTTGTAGTAACATTAATAGAAATATCAGAAAACCACACCATTACATACCATTCCGCCAAACAAAAGCTCTGGACTCAGAGATTCTGCTTTAGGAAGTTTAGACTCTGGATAGGCAGTTTAAGAATTTGTCCTCACGTGGTAGAACTTTGAAAACAATTTCTACATGTGTCGCTACTAACAAGTTCTGCATTATTTTATTTCTGGGAAATGATACCTTTGATTATAAAAAGAAAGGTATTACATAAAAATCAGAGTTCTTTTTCCCCCGATGTGACTTGTTCACTTAACTTACCTGGTGGAGAGGCGCAGACATGGCTGCCAACATTCATCGTCTGGGGTGAGTTCTTCGTGAGACCAGAGTGTTCCACGGTCACCTCCCATGATAACTGGACATGGGCACGCACACACACACAGTCGTATCCCTTAGAATTTTTGGAAAAAGCTGGGTCTAGTGTGCATTGGGGCAGCTGGAATTTTCTAGCCCTGTTCAAGATGAATTAGACCAGGCGTTCTCAACTGAGGGCTGCTTTGTTCCCCAGGGGACAGTTGGCAGTGTCTGAAGACGTTACTGATTTGGCCCCCAGGAGAGCAGCTTCAGAGGCACCGTGGGCTGTGGAGCCTTTAGTAGATCTGGGTCATAAGCCAGACTCTGCTCTTTGGGTAGTCGTGGCAGCATCCCTGAATGCATGCTTCATTAACGAGGCAGATTTTTATCTGAATTGCCCCTGTTTGGGTGGTTTACTATTACTTGATAGTCACAGTTTGTCATGACAAGTTGCATTACTTCGGCCTCACGATTCCTGCCAAGATTCCACAGTTTAGTCTGAAACTTCCCTGTGACTAGCCAGGAACCCCTTTCCCTCTCCCTTGCCTCCTGTATCTGTCTCACACACCCTACCCAGAGCTTCAGACGTATATATTTACACCTGTCAGAAAAATGTGTTCAGAGAACAAGGCTCATCATGTCACTCACTTGTTGCTAACTTGGCAAGGATACCCACCGTCTTCATGATAAAAGCCAGCCATGTCCTGTAGCATTACAGCAAACTCTGTGTCAGCTGACTCCTGTTTCCTTCCCCAAACTAATCTCTTTTTCCTGCAGTCCCAAGTTTTCCCCTCTGTCAGTGCCGAGTTTCTTGGAGTTCTCCGCTCAAGGCAGCATCATTTTCAACCTTCTCCTGTATTTACAGATTTACCCTTCACCTTGTCAGCCCTCTAACTGCCACTTGGTGCATTTGCCTCTTCCTCTAAGAAACGTTCTGGGACCCTCTCCGGAAGGCTCCCCCTATAACCTTCCATGTCCCCTTTCTCATTGCACTTCTTAGATTGTTTTGAAAGCAGCCTTTCGTGTTTGCCTTGGTTTCCAGGGTGTTGTGACTAAAACCCGGTCATTTTTGCATCCCCCACTGCCCAGAGAAGGGCCCATCTTAATTAAGTGATTTAATGAATGAATGAATGAGCACTGGAATGTGTCATTTCACTGCTGCTGGTGAATTAAAATGGTTTTTTTGAGACAGAGTCTCACCCTGGCACCCCGACTAGAGTACCATGGCGTCATCGTAGCTCACAGCAACCTCAAGTTTTTGGGCTGAAGGGATCCTCTTGCCTCAGTTTTTCTATTTTTAATAGAGACGGGGTCTCGCTATTTCTCAGGCTAGTCTGGAACTCCTGAACTCAACAATCCTCCTGCCTAGGGTTATAAGCATGAGCAACCTTGCCCGGCCTGCTAGTGAATTAATCTAAATGGAATAATGCGCTTACTTTGCAGAGTAATTTTAGTTATTTTATCTATGATTTCTGCATGAATGCCTATTACTTCATATACTATCAGGGCAACTCTGGGCAGTTATTTGATTTCCCTGTGCCTCAGTTTCCTCATTTAAATGGAGAATAAATACAGTCCTACTTCATAGGTTACATTAGAAAATTATATACTCTTGTCAACATAGCACCTGATTTATGGCTGTGGCTCAGTATTAGCCGCTATTTCCTATGTTACTCTTTCCTCAATAGACAGGTGGATACTAGTATCTAAATCAGGGGTCCTCAAACTACGGCCCGCGGGCCACATGCTTCTGTGTGAATTGTATTTGTTCCCATTTTGTTTTTTACTTCAAAATAATATATGTGCAGTGTACATAGGAATTTGTTCTTAGTTTTTTTTTTTAAACTATAGTCCGGCCCTCCAATGGTCTGAGGGACAGTGAATTGGCCCCCTGTTTAAAAAGTTTGAGGATGCCTGATCTAAATACTAGTACTTAGATTGTATCTTTCAACATATACACATTCTTGAATCTTTTTTTGAATCTTTAGTAATATTAATCCATCTAAACAAATATTTAGAAAAGAATAAACAGATATATTGGACCTCCTCAAAAAGCAGGTTTAAATTAGCTACAATCAAACAATTTGCTTCTTTAAGAAAAGTGACGGAAAGGACTCTGAGAAGTACTCTTGAATACAGGTCTCTGGTAAGTTTGAAGACCATTTAGCCTAGGAAAACTTCTAAGGCTTTAATTAAAAATATGATGCATTCACACAGATTGCCAATCTAGTCTCAAGCAGAGCAAAAATTAATTGTTTGGGGCTAAACTAACAGAGGACTAAAAGAAGGTTTTAATGACTTTTTTGATTTGAAACATTGCTGATTTTGTTTGTTTCTCTAAAGTCAAAACAACTTTTTTCTTCTTCTGTGCTATTTATAACTTATAACAAATTGGGTAAACTATGGTTTTAAAAGCTAAATTTGAAGCATTTTTTTCTACATAATTTCTCCAAAATTTGGAAGCTATTTCCTAACCATTCTTAATTTATAACAATGATTATTTGTATAAGCTCAGTGAGAATCTGATCTCTCTTCTAATGGACACAACTGTGGACAGTGGTTATTTCACCAGGGCTTTGACTGGAGTGGTGTATTTTTAGATGTGCCCGGAATGCATTCAGGAATTAAGGTTGACTGTATAGAACCTATACAAAGTCCTTCAGAAAGAATGGCCTGATAACTTGTCCTTTACAAGGTTTCCTGACCTGTAGATAAGTAAAGAATGTCACTTTCCCAGGAAGCCCAAGTTATTTTGAGACCTCAAGGAAAGAAGAATTTACCCAATTCATACAAGTCTTGCAGACAGTTTGATGGCCAACTCTTACTGTGACTTTCTAGCCTCAAAAGTCTAATCTGATATTCCTAAAAAAAAAAAAATTCTAGCAAAGGTAATTTAAAAGAAGCCTGTGTGGTCAATAATTATTCTTTTGGAACTTAATGCAAATCATCAGGCCAAATACTAGGAAACTAAAATTTATTTATTTAGTAATTATTTTTTTTGGCAGTTTTTGGTAGGGGCTGGGTTTGAACCCGCCACCTCCGGCATGTAGGGTCAGCGCCCTACTCCTTTGAGCCACAGGTGCTGCCTGAAACTAAAATTTATTTTGCCAATACATTGGTCCTACTATGATTTGTCTTTGGGATAAATGGGAAACTGGAGAGGGAAAAATTGTATTTCAGAAGAAACTATAGAACAGTCATTATTAGCATCTAGCTGTTGGGTCAGTGATCTGTTCTTGGTTACTGGCGTCCTCTTGGCTAAAAAACAACCAGACACACGAAAGCAAAGCAAACACGAAACAAAGTTTATTGAGCTCAGAGCAAGATAAGTTTGTAGAAGAACAAGATACATTTGCCACAGACAATAATAGGCCGCCTGTCACAGTCAGAGACTCTGGTTCTGGCATTGGTATGGGGTCTTGTTTTATACTGTCTAGGTTAGTTAGGTCTTCCTGGTGGTTCAAATGTCACCATCAAGCCACTTAGTTACTCTAGGTAGCTTTCCAGATACTACTATGCCTGGGTTGTCCAGGAGGGCTGTAGGCTGGGAAATTCCCTGTATTGTTCTGCAAATTGGCAGGTGTTTCTCCTTCCCCAGGTGTGGCAGTGGCTCAGAGCAGGGTCAAGGTGGGGCAGCACCAAGTTGGGAGCCCACCTTCATCCTAAGGAAGCCAGAATCCCTCACCATCTACCTAATTCAGCCTTGTCCATTGTCGATGAGTTCTTATTATTGGCCTACAGTTTAGACTGAATCTTGAATTCTTTCCTGGCTACATGTTTCCAAATAATACTTCCAAAATTTTCTTCCATTTTTCTTACTTGGACTCAGTAAAATGGCCACTATCTTTTCCTGAGGGCCCGCAAGCATGCCTGTGATACACAAAATACAGACAAGAAACGTTCATGTGTTTCCCACCACCTACTCCACGTTAGCTAAACACCTGGGCTAGATAGATGCCCTCCTGACGGGAAGGAAACTGGTTTCCAAATATCGGCCTTTGTCTCACTTCTTCTTAAGTGCTGCTCTGCAATGCCATCTCCTGAAATAGGACACAGCTATTTAATGGGACTGGCCTATTTCCACAAATGGGAAATTGGTTTAATAGGATCCTTTGCCTCTCCGCTATTAATTCAATTTTTTTTCTTTCCACAGTTTTTATTGGAAAGAACTAACTCAGCTTTTGGTGTGAGAAAATTCTAAGAAAATTTCAGACAGGGTCGTCTCTGTCATTAGATCCATTCGTTTTTCCTAGCAATGTTTTTTGTACTTCCACAGAATTCTTCTGTTCTCCCCTCTCCATAACCTGTTTTATTGGAACAGCGGGTGTTACACTGCAAAGCCAGTTGTGGAACTGAGTCTGCATTCTGAAGGCTTCTGTGTAGACCTGTTAAATACAATTTGTATACTGTTTCTCCTTTTAATCAATAAGCCTTACGTCAGCGATTTTTCAGTGAGCCTTTAGGGGGCCGATGGCCGTGGTCTCTGCACTCGCCGATTGCTCCTTAGTGATGTGCGTGAAGCACGGAGCAGGTGCACTGTGACAGACTAAGTGTCCAAGATTAGTTTTTCACCACAGATGAAGGAAGGTAAGCTCCCCCTTTCTAACTTTAAGGATTTTAAAAAAGATGAAATATGAGTGAGCATTTTGAAAAGCATTGTGTAAGCAACAAATATAGACCGTCTCCCCTTATCACACGGAACGGATTACCTAAAATATAAAATATCGTATTTATCATTGGTCTAAATTAACAGCGGAATAATGATAAGAGTCAGAGACTGATTATCTTATGTCTGGGAAAGATCATGTACAAGTGGTTGGTAATGGCATTTAATTATTCCTATGGAACCCGTGGTGAGCAATGTGAGTCCGTTCCAATGGGCCAGTTTCCAAGGTGTCTGGCCTATGGACAGATTCCAGGGCTGCGGGACTGTCTGCAGGTCCATCTTGAGAAATGAAAATTCAAAACATTTCCATTTTTTCCTGCTGGCCACTGAGCAGGCAACTTAATTACCTTATGGAGAAAATAATCTTTGGTTTTAGGCCACAACTACACTTATTTTCCTGAATTAAGTCAAACCCCCACCCCCCTTTAAAAACTTCAGATCCATTTCCTTAATTGATGAGCTATAAAAAAGTTTTAAAAAAGCTTTTACTATTTAATGGGCTACCCTAACATACGATAAAGAAACCAACCACACTTATGAACCTCACATTTACTTCAAGAATAGTCCGCCAGGAAATGGCCAGACCGTCCCTGCCAGGGCCGGATTTTGCATACGGATGTAAGAGGATGTGTAAATGAGAGAGCACCTTGCAGTTAACTGCGCGTCCCTTAAGACTGATGGGCTCTCCGTAAATGTGGAAGCAATCATGCTAGGGGGTCTGCACCTCCACATCCTCGGCAGGGCTCAGCTCTGTGGGAGAAGAGCTCCCGGGGGAAGAAAGCTCCTAGTCTGCATTTAACAGCAAAGCTATTCCCTTGCCTCTAAGTGCAATTGTTGTTGACCCTAATGACTATCTAATTGACAGCAAAGTGTTTCAGTAAAGCTGACCCCTTCTTACCTGGAAAAAGAGAATTCTGTAGGATTGATTAGTGGAGCCTTGCCAAGCTGCATTAGGCAGCGGTTTGTGTGAGCGCTGCAGGGTTAACTCACCCGGGTCCGCGCCGTGCTCTGAGTGACACATCAGACCTGAAATCACATCCCTGCTGCCCTGGGCAGGAGCAGTGCGTGCCCTTCTTTTACTTTTTCACTTTTGATTTTTTACTTTGACTTTTAAGGATCCTATGTATCTTTCCAATACTTGATTCTAAAACTTACTATATCCTGTCTCAGTTGGAAATGGACTAGTTGGCTTCATGGTTTGGACTTTTGGAATTGAAACATTAATTAAGAGAGTAAAAAGGTTTCCCTGATCATTGCCTTTTTATGTAACAAAATAAAAATTAGATTGAAATGTCTATGCAACAACTAAATTTAATTCTATTAAGCATGATCCTAAAAATTACTCCTATTAAACAGATAGGGTATGATAATTATTTTATTTCCGGGGTCGACTGTGAAGGGTTTGAGGCCAGACAGACCTGAGTTTGAATTCCACCAGACCTATATTGCTAACTTCAGCAAATTCCTTAAACTTTTTTGGCCTCAGTTTTCTTAGCTCTAAAATGATACTAATAATATCTGCCCATTGAGATTATGGATTAAATAAAATGACAAATAAAAATGCTTAATGCTTGGCAAAGAGTAAGGTCTAAGATGTCATGGATATTATAATTATTAGGATTTTCTCTTTTTTCCAGACCTGAATAGGCATCTAATAGTAGACACCCCTGGAACGTACTCACACCTTGAGAAAAAGCTTGATATATAAAAATGAATCTTTTACACTTTGTCCTCAACTTTCTAGGAGCTCACAGCTTCCCTGCCTCAGTCACAGCCCAACTGTTTCTTTCCCGATGCCTTTTCCAGCTGGTAAACTCTGGCCGCCACCTCTCTTTCTGTTCCTTCACTGGTGTCATTCAGTGTAGCCGAGCAAGAGGACAAATGTGTTGCCTGTCCGGCTTTCCACACTGAATATAGCTCTCACCAAATCTGGAGAGTGCAGTAATAAAAAGTCGTTCCTAGTTCTGAGCTTTCTCCTTGGAGAAGTCTCAGCAATTGGAGGGAGCATCTCAGGGCCTGGCCATCTTTACTTGTTTGTTGTGTTTTGTTTTTTTTTAATGTACTTCACGCAGTCCCTCCAACTTCATCAGACCCTTTTTTTTTTCTTTTTTCACTTTTTCTTTTTTTGAGACAGTTTTACTCTGTCTCCCTGGGTAGAGTGCTGCGGTGCCACAGCTCATAGCAACCTCAAACTCTTGGGCTCAAGGGATCCTCCTGCCTCAGCCTCCTGAGTAACTGGGACTATAGGCACCTGCCACCACATGGCTAGTTTTTCTCTTTTCAGTAGAGACGGTGTCTCACTCTTGCTCAGGCTGGTCTCAAACACCTGAGATCAAGCTATCCACTCACCTTGGCCTCCCAGAGTGCTAGGATTACAGGCATGAACCACCACACCCAGCATCATATCATTTTAAAAACAAAATTTAATAAGCTTAACCTTCTTCATTTGACACATATAGAGATCTTGATTTATACTAGGTGTCGTTAAATGTATGTTTAATACAAAACTTTTAAACATTTAACACAACAAAGAGAATAATGCGCCCTACCTATAGCCAATAATTAAGATGAAACCACACTTGCTTCTTATATCCTCTTCTCCTGTCTCTTTTTGCCTTTTTTTTTTTTTTTTTTTTTTTTTTTTTTGAGACAGAGTCTCAAGCCGTCACCCTGGGTAGAGTGCTGTGGCATCACAGCTCACAGCAACCTCAAACTCCTGGGCTTAAGTGACTCTCTTGCCTTTGCTCCCAGGTAGCTGGGACTACAGGTGCCTGCCACAGTGCTCGGCTATTTTTTGTTTGTACTCGTCGTTGTTGTTTGACAGGCCCAGACTGGATTGGAACCCACCAGCTCAGGTGTATGTGGCTGGCATCTTAGCCGCTTAAGCTACAGGTGCTCAGCCTGCCAAATTATTTTAAAGAAAATCCTAGATGTTTTGTCAATTTAATCCTACGTACTTCTGTGCAACCACACTAAATGTACAATATGAGCATTTTTAGTATGTTGTAATATATATTTCATATTCAATATCCTCAATTATCCTTGTGGAGGCCACAAGAAAACTTCCTCTAAACCCTCAGAAGGCTTGTTGACAAATGAATTGATAAAAGGCAGGTTAATGGGAGAAAAGTTACACAAATTTATTAACATCCACAGGAGTGTTGTAAAATATAAGAACTCAAAGGCCTGGCCAGAGGGTCCTTATATTTCTATCACTTTGGGGCTAAAGAAAGAGTTGGATCCTAGCACTGGTTATGGGAGGAACATACGAGGAGGCCTGGCCAGCAAAGGAGGTCTTGACGTGTAGAGGAAACCTCAGAGAGAAGAGATGGTGAATGTTCCTTCCCGACCTTGTCGGTATCAGACTCTCAGCTAGTCTTCCACTCTAAGAAAGCCTGGCTTTTAATACAGATCAATGCAGATTTTCTGCATCAATACAGATTTTCCCTACAGATATAAATGTCCCCCACAAAAGACAGAGTTTTCAGCTATTCTCGTATTTCTACACTTTGGATCACCATCTTTGAAATAACTCCAAGAAGTGTATTTTGGTGTGAAATATTTTGGTTTTGTAATTGTTCTGTTTTGCCTCATGATCCCCATCAGACCTACACGTGACATTTGGTTGTCACGTTTCCTCAGTCCCTTTTAATCTGGTGAAGTACTTCTCTCTCTCCTTTTTTTTCTCATGCCATTGATTTGTTGAAGAAACTAGGTCAGTTATTCTGTGAGCTGTGCTTGTTTTGAGGCTGTTTTTGCTTCCTGGTAGTGTCCTTTAACTCGTGTACCACTCTCTTGTATTTCTTATAAATTGGAAAAGAGCTCTGTAGTCTAACTCGAATTTAGGGTCAAATTTTTGTCAAGAACACCTTTCCACTTTGCAAACTTCAGAATGTTTGAGGCAGGGAGTGCATACATCATCTTAGAATCCAACATGCGAATGTCAACCAGTAATAATTGTATATGTTTATTTACTATTACATGTCACATGTACGTGTGCAAATATGATTTTACAATTAGGAATAATGAAAAAAGTGTGTGTTTTGTGCATGTGTGTGTGTATATAAATGTAAATAAAATATTATTCCATTCCATCTTTGGAGGAAAAATTGGCTAGCTTTATTTATCCCTATATTTGAGGAGAAAAAGATCAGAAAGTGTCCTCTCACATATGATTAATTCATTCACTCATGTGTGGAACATTGTGTATTTGCAAAGTACCAAAGATGAAAAAGCAAATTAGATTTGATCCTTAGTCACAAGGAAATTACAGTCAAATATAATCAAAATCATTATCTTAGATCTGGTTTCCCAGAGCCCAGGAGCAGGTTATGTTTTATGACCCTGATTCATAAAACAAGATTTTAAAAGGACATTTTTGTGATAGTTCATTGTATTTTTATCAGTATATATTTTACATAAATATATGGTAAAAGAAACAGTACAAAAGTGAAAGATTGATTAATGTAAATTCAGCCAGCTGTCTGGTCTTGGCTGTATGAAAAGCATTTCTAGCCTCTATTCTGGTTCCTGAAATTTTGTTAGATATATTATTAAATAAATTAAATTTATTCCTCCTTAATTGTATAATAGTACATAGATATAGTGTAAGAAATGTAGTTTAAAATAATCTCAAATACTAAACTTTCTTTTGCATATATACATGGATATATATGTATATAACTAACCTAAAACAGATGACTCAACACAAGAATTGCACATCAGTTATGGAAGGTAGCATCAGGGAGAAAGAAAATAGTTCAGAGTAAACCAACTACATTAAAAAATACACAGCATTTTGTAATTTCAAAATTGCTCAGATAATCTAAAGTGTAATATTCTATTCCCTTGGTCTTGTTGAATTTCTTTAAAAAGTTTTAATAGTTCAAACAAAGCAATCAACTAACCAAGACTTTTGGGAGGGAGATGTATCTTTTTCTGTTACTTAGTATTTGTTAAAGAAAAGGGTTTTGGAGGTGAATGAGTTCTTTTGCTTAAAAAAAAAAAAAAAGACTTGGCTTCTCCTCATTTTTTCTTCATATCACCATTTTCTCCACAAAGGTCTATATAGGAAAAATTTCCTGGTGTTTATTCAGTAGACCATCAGGAGTTCTAAAGCTACGCCCACAAACAAAAAAACCAGGCCGGGCACAGTGGCTCATGCCTGTAATCCTGGCACTCTGGGAGGCCAAGGCAGGTAGATTGCCTGAGCTCACGGGTTCGAGACCAGCCTGAGCAAGAGCGAGACCCCGTCTCTAAAAATGGCCAGGCATTGTGGCAGGGACCTGTAGTCCCAGCTACTTGGGAGGTTGAGGCAAGAAGATCGCTTGAGCCCAGGAGTTTGAGGTTGCTGTGAGCTGTTACACCACAGCACTCTACTGACATTTCTGTCACTTTGATTAATGAATTCAAGATTAAGTGTAAGTCACTTTCACTACCCCGCAGGCCTGCACATTGTGGGTTTTGTTACTGGGACTTGCAGAGCTATTTGTTTTCACTGGGAGTTAAGTGTGGCAGAAAGGTAAGATGCTAACAAACAAGGGAATTTAACTTAACTATGGACATTTCACAAAGATACCCCAATATTTCTTAGAATATTTCTAAGATGTAGAAAGAAATATGAACAGGCAAAGGATGGTGTGTTCAAAAAATTCTAAGCAATTCTCTCTGACTTTGTTGCAGTGAAGAAATTGGGAAGGATTAAGAAATAACAACACATAGATACAGGAGCCAGGCCGGCTTGAGGCTTCGTAAGCAGCTCCGAGTGGGGGCCGGGGCCGTAGTGTGACTTCCTGCTGACGTGTTACCGTTAGCAGAGTGGGGGTCAGAGGGAGGGGAGTGAGACTGGAGGCCAGGAAACCAGCCAGGAGACTGTGTAGTCAGATGAGCAAATGTTCACAACTGGAACAAAAAGGTGACATTCAACAGTGTTGAACATATAATACTCTCATTAACCGCACCATACTGGAAAGTCCTGAAGGCAAAAAAAGATAAATGCTTTAGTATCATTGACTCACGTATGAAATGTGTTCATTATATATTGGAAGACATTGGTTGGTTTAATTTAAAATTGGGATCTATCAAAATAAAGATGGAGATTCCCTTATAGAATAATTAGGGGAAAAAGTGCTTTACAATAGAAAAGAAAAGTATGTTGCCATTGGAATATACATGTTGGTAGACGAAGTATATAATTGAAAACACTGGGATCGAGCACACGAGATAAAAATGGTTCAGACTGACAGTAAATGGCTAAAATGAAATGTTTGTTATTCAGAGAAGAATTCTGACACTTAGCAGATGATTTTCAACGTAATAAGGGAGTAAAGTTTTTGTTACTTAGATCAACCGTAGTGATAATAAAAAAGACTTTGGATGGAGACCTGCTGGTCACTACAATTCATCAAATAGTTCTACAAAACCGATGACTTTACTGAAGGCCTTTTCCATCCCCTCAGGCAGAGTAAAAACCATTTGGAAACATTTCATGGAAGAGTAACACAAACAATTAAGGTGTAATATGGCTAAATGACAGTTCGAAAACACTTAAAAGTCTTAATTGAAATGAGAACACTTCCAGGACTGGCTTGAGGTGGTAGAAGAATTACTTAGATTAATGTGAGTAAAATAAGAGATAATGGCATGAAATTAAGTAAATCATGCTGACCCTACAGTTCATGGATCATCAAACAGACAAATGGCAGTCGTAAAATCACTGTTTCTTTGGAGTGTTTAAGTATAAACACATACTACTGATGTTTAAGGGAGAAAATTCTTTAGAATGTAAAATAATGGGCATGTTCAAACTTTTACCATATTAGTTCAATTGACGAAATGCAGAAACATTCATATTATAAAAGGAATATTTTTCCTTCAGGAGTTCATGAGTTGGACAAATCAAATCATTAGAATGTGAGCTTAAAACGCTCGGGAAATCAAGTTTCGCTTTCTTTGAGAAGTGTGCCTCAAATCATCCACTTCAAAAGAAGGAAATCAAAGCTAAAAAATTTACAGAGTAAAAATCAGGAAGTGAGCATTAAGTCGGAGATGTCTGATGTTTCTCGTTAACGTTGTCCAGTGTCTTCCTGTAATTTAGAGACTGGTACAGGAGACTGGACTGATGGACATCAGAGCACAGAAGGTTAGTCTGAAACAGTTCTCTGTAGAAAAAAATTAGAAACATTATGTTACAAGTTTATTCTTTATAAATAATGCAACAACAATTTGAGCATTAACAAAAATATTGTTTGTGTATGTGTGTATTTCTAAATAAAGAGATGCTGTAACTATTTGTGCTGGGACTGCTTGTAGACTGCTATGGTGAAAAGTTTACTCACATCAAACCTTACAAACCTTTCCATCCCCCTTTATAGAGGGTGCAGCGGTCAAAACTCTACCAGCTAGGGGTAAAAAAATCAAAAGAAAACCAGAGCTTCTCTAAGCTAATTTTTGAAAACTATACTAAAAACTAGCCAAGAATGTTAAAGTCCCAGAGCCGCCACTTCTATTTTTCCTTTGTCTGGTGTTTACTTCCCTATCTGTAGGTAATTTCTTGATTCATTAATATTAATCATTACCTACTGTGTTTCCCTATAATAGATAAGAATTAGCTGATTTTCTTTTCTCCTTTCCTGCCCATCCCCTCATTTTTATGTTATTTCATTTATTTTAGTGTTTATGGTTAGGTTTTTAATTATATACTTAAAATTTTACCTTAGATGGTTAGGACCACACTTGGAAAGATGAAGAATTTGATGTTCTTGCTTTTCCTTGTACTACACCTGCCCACGGGCATGGGCCTGACTTGACTTTTCATTGTGATGATTGATAACACTTTTGTACCATGGTAATCAACTATTTATGTATAAATTAGTTTAAAATATTGAAAATCATTAAGCAATATTTATTTATATTTATGCATATTGTTCACTCTATAAGCAAATTAAACGTGAAGGTCACATTTCCTCCTCTGTGGTAGGAAAGTCGTGGCCTTTCTGCCTTGCTAAGGGGAAGATTTAGATGGCTCCCTCTCACTTCCCTGTAAAGTCACTCAGAATACATTTCCCCTTAATGTGCTGGGATTGCTTGTAGACTGCATGATTGTATTATTTCATATATTTATTATGTATCGATTAATTTCCAAAACTATAACAGCGGTTCCCTCTGTGAGGTAGCACTAGGAAAGGGGAAGGCTATAGTAGGTAGGGACCATTATTTTGCATTATACTTTTGTACTACTATTATTAAAATGCCTGTGTGTAACAATATATTAGGAATGTAAAATTATTTATTCTCTATAAAATTTTTAAGAATACAGAGAATCTTATTTATAATAGTTCCTTTCTGGTGTTGGAATGAGGTTATGCCATAAAAATAAGACTCACAGAAGCTTAAAAATGTTTAAATTTTGCATTTATATTTTATTTTCATTATTATTTTACTGGTTGGGGAGAGAACTTTTTCATAAATTTAAAAGGCTGTATAGTTTGCAATATCAATCTGCATGCTCTAACATATTTCCTTAGACAGTAATAATAATTTGGAATTTATTTGGTTCATTTTCTTTTCTCTAATACTAAGTAATGAGATGTTATTACTTAACCTATTAGCAAATATAATTTTGTAAATATTTACCGAGAAAATAAGAATGATTTTATACTTTTGCATTACCCTCCAAGTCTATATCTCTGGTTTTTCTTTCATCTTCTTTTTTTTTTTATTTTTTTAAACTTTTATTTCTGCCTACTAGTTTCAGCAACTTTTATAATGGGGATGTTCAGACTAATCCAAAGGGCAATTTACACTTAACCTTTTTTAAAGGAATTCCCTAAGCAGGATGTCTCAGCAGCTCATTTACAATTCTTACTACAGACAACAGACTACAGCTTGTCTTCAGAATAGGCTTTATGAATTGTAACCGCAGGAGTAGACAGTAAAGGTTTTGCATTCATTGCATCTTGGCAAAGCGATTATACCTCAAGCAGCTTTCTCTGGAGTCCAGTCAAATAGAATCAGGGGTGAGGAAATCACTGACCTTTTTCTACCGAGCTGCCATGAAGCTCATGCAAAGAAGCCTTTTGCTGAGAAAGAGCAAGAAATGGCTTGAGTGTCTTTTGCTGATCTATAAAGAAGTCTCTGTCGATTTTTCCTGCTCTCTCTCTCACTGTCTCTGCCTCCCTTGCTCACATACATCTGCACATGATATGGGGCATGCACAGAAGAACTGGGGACAAGGTAAAGTCAGGCTGTTTCTTGAAAATTCCTGGTCTGACGGATAGAACTCGTGGGGAATTATTTCATAGCTACCCCCAGTTGACAATCCTCACATAGTAACATGCAAACATTGTTACCTGTTTTTCTTCTTTTTTTTTTTTTTTTTATTGTTGGGGATTCTAACATGTTCTATGAAGCAAACATCACCCTGATACCAAAACCAGGAAAAGATCCAACTAAAAAGGAGAATTTCAGACCAATTTCACTCATGAATATAGATGCAAAAATTCTAAACAAAATCCTAGCCAATAGATTACAGCTTATCATTAAAAAAGTCATACATCATGATCAAGTAGGTTTCATCCCAGGGATGCAAGGCTGGTTTAACA
>CAUYRH010051541.1:0-30503 GCA_963574655.1 Perodicticus potto
TCCCAGCTACTTGGGAGGCGGAGGCAAGAGACTCGCTTGAGCCCAGGAATTGGAGGTTGCTGTGAGCTGTGATGCCACAGCACTCTATCCAGGGTGACAGCTTGAGGCTCTGTCTCAAAAAAAAAAAAAAGAAAAGAAAAAAATCCTATTTACAACAGCTACAAAAATATAAAATACCCAGGAATAAATTTAAATAAAACCAAATAAGTGGAAAATCTTCATAAGGAAATATATGAAACACTGAGGAGAGAGAATGAAGAGGACACCCCCCCCCCCAAAATGGGAGGATATTTCATGCTTAAGAACTGATATTATTAAAATATCAATACTACCAAAGTCAATTTAAGATTCAACATAATCTTTATTAAAATGCCAAAGACATTCTTCATAGCAATAGAAACAAAATTTGTATGGAACCCTAAAATTTGTATGAAACCACAAAATACCCCAAATGGCCAAGGCAATCCTGAGCAAAAGAACAAGGCTGGGAGCATGACAGTATTTGACTTCAAAATATACTGTTATACAAAGCCATAGTAACCAAAACTGTGCTTAACTGGAAAAAAATACACATATAACCCAATGCAACAGAATAGAGAACCCTGAAATAAATCCACACGTTCATAGCCAACTCATTTTCAACAAAGGCACTAAGAACATACAGTAGGCCAAATACAGTCTCTTTAATAAATGGTGCTAGAAAAACTGTATGCAGAAGAATGAAATTAGATTCTTCTCTTACCATACATAAAAATCAAGTAAAAATATATTAAAGGTTTAAATATATGACCTGAAACTATGAAACTACTAGAAGACAAATACAGAGGAAATGTATTAGGTCTAGGCCATTGGTCTAGCCAAAGATTTTTTTGAGTAAGACCTTAAAAGTATAGGGAACAAAATAAAAAATAGACAAATGGGATAACATCAAGCTAAAAAGATTCTGTATAGCAAAGGAAACAATCAAAAAAGTGAAGAGAGAAAACCTACAGAATGGGAGAAAATATTTTCAAATTATCTGACTAAAAGATACTAACTAGAATATATAAGGAAAGATTACTAACTAGAATATATAAGGAACTCAATTCAATTGCACAAATCAAATACTCTAATTAAAAATGGGCAAAAGATCTGAATATTTTTCAGAATGAATGTTTTTCAAAAGAAGGCATACAAATGGCCAGATAAATGAAAATTAACACCACCAGGAGATACCATCTTACCTCAGTTAGAATTGCTCTTTTCAAAAAGACAAAAAGAATCAATGCTGGTGAAAATATGAAGAAAGGGGAATACTCTTCTGTTTGCAGGAATGTAAACTAGTACAGCCACTATGGAGAGTAGTATGGAGGTGCCTAAAAAAACTAAAAATACAACTACTGTATGATTTAGAAATTTTATTACTTGGTATCTATTCAAAAGAAATGAAATCAATATATTAAAAGTACCTGCACTTCCATGTTTACTGCAGCACTGTTCACAACAGCCAAAATACGGAATCAATATAAATGCCCATCAATGAATGAAAGGATAAAGAAAATGTGATACGTTACATACAATGAAAAATATGCAGACACTAGAAAGAGTAAAATCCTGTCCCTTGCAGCAACACAGAGGGAAAAGGTCATTAAGTGAAATAAGCCAGGCACAGCAAGTTAACCACTGCATGGTCTCACTTATATATAGGAGGTAAAAAAGTAGATCTCATGAGGACAGAGGAGATTGGTGGTCACTAGAGCCTGGGAAGCATAGTGGGGAGGGGTGATGAAGACAGGGTGATGAACAGGTACAAAAGTATAATCAGATAGAAGGAGTAAGGATTAGATGGTTCAGTAGAATGCCTAGAGTTCACAATAATCTGTTGCATGTTTCCAGATGGCTAGAAGAGAATTCAAATCTTCCTATCATAAAGAAAAGATATGTATTTGAGGTGATGGACATCTCAATTACTCTGATTTGATCATTATACATTATATGAATGCATCAAAATATCACAAGTACCTGAAGATATGTACATACAAACTCATGTTAAGAAAACCTACTTAATACCATGGGGGAATGTGCATGATTTAGAAAGAAAAAAATAGGCTATAAAATTGTCCATATGATATGCTGTAGATTTGATAAAATATGTGTGTGTATATATATACATGCAAAGAGACAAAGATGGAGGAAATGCAAAGATGTAGAAACACTAACCACTGAGTAGTGAGATTGCAGATGGTTATTTAGAAAAAAAATTTTTTTTTTGCATTTCCATGTTTTCACACAAAAAATGGCATTTTAAAGATAAGAGTATTTATGTGTGGGCTGGGCACGGTGGCTAACGCCAGTAATCCCAGCACTTGGGAGGCCGAGTTGGGTGGACTGCCTGAGCTCACAGGTTTGAGACCAGAGCCAGAGCGAGACCTTGTCTCTAAAAGACAGCTGGGCATTGTGGTAGGTGCCTGTAGTCCCAGCTACTTGAGAAGCTGAGGCAAGTGAATTGCTTAAGCCTAGAAGTTTGAGTTTGCTGTGAGCTATGAAGTGAGGTTCTATCTCAAAAAAAAAAAAAAAAAAAAAAGATTTAGGCATATTTATATGTATGTTATGTTGGCTCAAAAAAAGTTACACCAATCTTCCATTCTAAATGATTGCTTTTGCTTTTTACATCTGGTAAGATTATCATGAACCTTTAGGGGGAAGGACATTCTCGTCTCCAAAATGAATAACTTTTGTTCAGATCTTGCTTTTATGTACATAGGTATTCATGCCAGACCATTTCACACAGCACTGAAATTTGTTTTCTTTGCCTCTTTTCTCTAACCTGACCTGGAGGAAGAAGCATTTTCATTTCTCTGGACTCAGTCTGTCGGCTTTACTAAGCATTTGCTAATCCTGTTACATGTTCCAAATCCACTACCAGCTAAGCAGGTACCACCAACCCCGGCCCTAAGCTCCAGCTTTGGAAACAAACTGTCAGCAGAGAGGTACCCAGTTAGGAAACTACTGTTGAACGTTGACTGGAAACAAAAGCACTTACCCTGGAGGTAGCTTCTGCCATTTTCCACAGGAATTCTTTCTCTAATCTTTCCTTATAGCTCTTCACCTACTGGACTGGGGGCAACTAACCAGGTCCCTTCCATCACTGGCCTTCACAAAGTGCTGGCTTGGGATTGCATGTACTTTTCCAGGTAGAATGATGGGTCTCCCAGTGGATGGCAGGGCATGTGACTACCTCACAGCAGAACAGGCAGAGAGGCTGCTGGAGGGTGACAACTGCACGGGAGCAGGGGTGAGAGGGCAGGTGGGGGAGGTAGGAAGCAAGCACTGGCAGGAGAGAAGTGATAATTACTACTACCAGAGCTGAAACTGGAAGGAAAGACTGAGATGTGGCAGTGAACATTTAATATGTGAGCAGGGCAACATGCACAGGGTGAAGGAAATATTCACCCATGGAAAGTCTTTAGGTATCTATAGACATGGATCCATCTCTCTCTCAAGGAAAGTGGCTATTGATTTCCCACTTGATCTTTCTGGAGAACTTGAAGCTCTCTGTGTAGCACTCCCTGAAACCCACTCCCAACAGACTCTTACCCCAACTCCAGCCAATCCTTCCATTACAGGTCTTGTTCCCAAGAAACATTCCCACAGCAATGCTGACCCGAAGGCGAGAGCAAGTGCTGATGCAATGAAAGGACTAATAGGTCTGGGTGAGGGCAGGGCACAGGCACAGGGAGTCGCCTCCATTTGGGGCAGAAACTACGTCTTTATTACCCATCAATGGGTCTCCAGAACCTAGTATAGCATCTGGCACATGTAAGGCTGGAGTATAACAATACCAGACATGTACGGATCACATCAGTACTGTAATGCAAGGCTTGTTGGAACCCTATGAGGTAAGTGTGATTGTTACCTTCACTTCAGAGGTGAAAAAAAGATGGAGGTGCAAGGATTCAGTGTATGGCTCAGAGTCAGTGGCAGAGCTAGGATTGAACTGGACTCTCGGTGCCCCAGTCAGTTTTGACACCTGCTCTCTGTTGCCTCTCTCAGTGAATGTGGGTGGGTGTACTGAGCAGAAAAGGGATGTCAGGCTTGCTGGGATATAAAGGAAGTAGTGAAGCTCTCTGTGTAGGCCAAGAGCAGAGACAGAGGGTGAGAAGAACGTGTTGGGGTTGGGGGGGATGGAAGGGACGTGACAGTTTTGGTTGAGTGCTGCAGTTTCTGCCAGGCTCAGTGCTTGTGGGGTGGGGCTTAGTTTTCCTTCTGATAGAGCAGCAATTTTCAACTGGTGTGCTGTGAAAGGTTCTTAGGTGTGCTTGAAAAATTTTTAAAGATCACTAATTAAATTATTTTCAAAAGAAATTCAAGGCACAGTAAGTATATTCTATTTTTTTTTACTCTTTTTTTGGGTCAACATAATTTAAGTGTGCTGTGGAAGTTTAACTATAGATTTGAGTGTGCCATGAGATCAATAAGGTTGGAAAACACTAAGATAGAGACATGGGATGGGGTTGGGTGTGTGACTGTTTACACTGTCCCTTCCAGTCTTGTCTCCTTCACCCCAGTTCAAGACTGGGGGCCCCGAAGACCAGGCAGAAAGTCCCTAGGGGGAAGAAAGGATAGAGCCTGGGTTGTTTTTTACTTTTAAGGACATAGCCCCTATTTGTCCGCAGAGGTTTTCTTTTTCTTTTCCCATTGTGGAGCCCATTGGTGTGTATTCTTATCTCTCATGCCTACATGCCTAAAGGGTGAAAGCCACACTCTGAAACTGGGCAAAGAGACCCGTGCTCTGGAGGTTCCCGCACATACATCATTAAAATACATGGCTAACAATAGCCTTCTGCCGCGGCCTACTAAACTTGAAGAATGTTCTTTGCACATATCTCTTCCATATGCTCCTAACATCTTTACTGTGACAGATTTAAAGACAGCTCTGAGGATTTACTTTCTCACAGAGGTGACGTGAAAAACTGAAAAGTCTTTTTCTTTTGTGTTTTTGTTTTATTGTTGCGTAGGAAGAGTGTTCTCTTTGACATCAGTAACCTTCAGCATCACCAATTAAACCTCTGTACAGATTGCAAGTGGTTTCTTTAACTCCCATGTGGGAGCATGCATTGTGCACACAGAGGACTGTGAGGTAGTGATTTTCCTATAACAGAAACAAGAATGGGAGGAGTCAAAATTCAGGGAAAACTTTAGATCAAATTGTTCTATACACTGCAGGATTAGTTCATGGCTTTATTATTAAAGCGCTGCTACTTTACCTTATCCCTCCAGGGAACATCCCTGTTCCCATGTTCCTCCCTTCTCCTTTCCCTCCACTCTCTTACCAGATACTCAAGTAAGGATCACAGGTAGTGATACTGCCTAAGGGGCGGGGCTGTCCATCTGTCATTAGTCTGTCCAATACAAAGAAAAAGCTGTTTAAAATCAGCAAGTATGAGCTGGATTTGTGAGTCCTCTTGGAGAACAAGGCCTTTGCAGGTGACTTCAGTTTCTGGCTTATGAGTTTTAAATCAGCCTTCAGAAAACTTTTCTCATGGGCATGACCTCATAGGCGATCTTGAGATATGAGGACAACGGTTGGGCTTTTTAAGGGTATATCTGTTTTGAGATCTCAAGAATCCTGGACAAGGTGTTCTTCGAATGCTGTTGGTGCTCAGTAAAATGCAAAAACAATAGAAAATTGTAGCAGACCATAAGCTAAGTGACTCCTGAGACTAAGAAAATAGAATCAATTTATTCTAATTTTTTCTACGTATTTTTTTCGTGGACCCCTTTAGGACAACTAATGGGCACTGCAAGAGTGAATGCCTGCACTGACATTGTGAATGCCCAGCGATTTCAGGAGTCTGAAACTCCTTGCCAGACTTCATGACACAGCTATTAAATGTACAGAATCCTCCAGAAACAAATATGAAAAATGATACCAAGATTTATGGGCATGTTAATTACAGCATTATTTATAATAAGAAAAATGAAAAGTTAAATGCCTAAGACAAAGGCACGTGGTTTAGTTATTTCATATCTACATTATACAGCCATTAAAAATCACGTCTTTGAGGAACATTTGGTGACAAGAAAAATACTTACAATATAATGAGAAATCAAAAAAGTACAAAACTTTTGATAATATGATACTATGATACTACTTATTTTTTCATTTATTGATGGGTTTTTCTCCTGGTTATGTAAATGGACATGGCTGGATAAAATTAAAATAAAATGTTAACAGTGGTAGTTACCTCTGAGTAATGAGATCCTAAAAGTTATTCTTCTTCACCTCTACTTCTGTATTCTTTTCTATAAGTTGCAAGCTTCATGTGCTTTTTAAAAACTTTTGTAATAAGTACACTAGCTTTGCAAAAAATTTATCAACTCTCACAAGAATACCCAGCTAACCTGGCACCACTTCACCATATAATTATTACAAATAAATGATAATGCATGAAATTCTTGCCTCCAGATGTGCATAATAATACTGAAAAATAATCTATATGTCTGAGTCAGTAGCCTCTGGGCCCAATGCTTAAAACCTTGTGGTTTGCATTATTATTCATCCTGCTAAAGCCCTGTCTGCTATAATAAATTCTATGCATGCATGAAAATGGAATTAATACTTGTTTGAGTATGTACCCTCAGCCAGGTGTTTATCTGCAGTTTTACTTAGTGTACTACAAATGAGGAAGGTAAAGTTCACAAAGGTCACAGAATTTGCCTGGGTCACATGTCTATTCATGATCAGAATGGATTCAAATGGATTCTTGGTCTGGTTTGAAAACCTCAACTCTTTTGGCCACCACAGGGTTAATGGAAGCTTTAGATGAGATGGAGACTTCATTTCAGACATTGAAAAATATCTTCTCAAAGTATTTTGCTAGAGCTCCTAAAGTATGGCCAAAATAATTGATCTTTTTTCCTTTTCTTTCATGTAACCCTAGTGGAGGTACTAGGGAAACTGCTAGAAGGAGAAAAAGTTCAGGCAGAAAAGAGAAGAACAAGTGAATAATTTATCAACTAGGAAACCCCTGACAAAATAGGCGGTGACTGTAATAGCCTCTGCTGGGTTAGAGAGGTGACCACCAGCAGGCTAGCTGGTGAGGATTGCCAGGCTCTGCCACTTCACAGGTGTCTCCCAACCCTGTTTCAAGGAGCTGCTCCTATGTCCTATGTGGCTGGAACCCCACCTCCCTACAGACCTTTCTTTGAGTTGATTACAAAGCCTACATCATGAGCTCTAGAGAGATATCTTAAAAAGTTAGAAGCTTTCCTTTAGAAGGGAAAAAAACCCTCAGAGATTTTCTCCCTTTTTGTTTTTCCCTGAACAATAAATGACTTTTAACATTTCTCAAAAAAGGGCCTATCAGTTGAATATTTGACATGTATCACCTAATTTAATTCAAGTTAAAACATCTACTCAGATTGAACCTCAGAGTTGCAAAGTGCTTCCACATCATTTGCTTTTCACAATAAGCCTTAAAGAAAGAATGGTAGGAAATATCATCCCCATTTTATAGATCAGGACATTGAGGCACATGGCCACTTTATCCTTCAAAGGCACAGAGGGACTGGCTGTGTGTGGAGTGGACATGAATATCAGGGTCGTTAATGCAGCAATGGGGTGCCCCTGGAAGACAGGGTCCTGACGAAGGGATTCAGGGTAAGGCTGCGGGTCATGTGGTATTGGAGAGGGAACAATCTCTGTGAAGGTCACAGTATTGCCCTTTAGGCTCTGCAGCAATAGCTTCATGCTATCGTTATAGTCTATACTTTCTCAATCCTATCCATTCTTCAAAGTGAAACCCAAGTACCATGGATCCAGGAAGCCTTTCTTGATTACCCAGCACAAAGAAATCATAAAAATAACACCTTTGCTCATTACAATGTCATAAGTTTCTGAGGTAGGCTTTATCATCCTTTTTATGAATGAGAAAAATGAAGCTCAGAGAGGCTAAGTATCTTGTCAAGTTGACACACTTAATAAGCAGCAAGTCTGGATTTCAAAGTACATCACATCACAGCTGCCTCTCTTTCGTGTACACTTATCACATCCTGCATATCATCATGTTTCTTAATTCCTCAACTCAGTCAGTCATAACTTCCTTGAGGGCAGATGGCAAGTCCTATATTTATTGTAACCCCCAACCCTACCTCCCTAGAAAGTTGTGGTGCTCCATGAACACAGTTGGTCCTCACTAAGCACCATATGTTAATTATCTGTTGGGTAGAAACAGTAATGATTAAGAGGGATTTTTTTTGGTACTTTGAATATTAGGCTGTCTGTTGTATATAATTGAAACAAGAGTGAACATGAAATATATAATTTCTCCTTGCTCTGGGGTAATCAGGCATTCATTACCATGTCTAATTCTGTGTTATGTGAAAGGAACTGCTTGGCAAGCATTTTCTGTAATGAGAATAATCAAATACACACGGGTAACAAAGAGATTGAAAAAAGACAAAAAAAAAACCCATCAAATATGCAGAGACAATGATCTACATGGTAAAATATTCCACTTGAGACCAAAAAACTTTCAAGACCCAAAGAATACTTGATTCAAGGAACATTGAGAGAAGAAGCCAGGGTGCCAACTGGGCTCCTGTACCATCACAAATTGTGATGGGCACAGCATGCTACTATTCTGGTGAGTAACAAAAGAGAGGTATACTTTCGAGAGTAGGGAGAGAAGGGAGTGGCTCTGAGATCTTTTCAGTATATTAGTTGTTAGCAGGTAAACATAACAAATAAAAATGAAATATACCACCTATTACCCTATTGAGCCTTATTCCATTTGCCTCCCCCAATGTATCACCAATTTATAGCTTTGGGAATATAAAGGATTCAAACAAACTCCTTGAGATTAGAATTTTTGATGGTAGGGATTAGCTCAAGTACTTCTAAACTGACATCTGACAAATGAAGTTAATGACAACAGTGCCTATTAACCATATTGTTCTGCCAAATCATATATAATAATCTTAAGCTACTGAGAGGCAAGGCTTCTAATTTCTTTTATGTGGCAAATAACATGTTATAGTCTCCCATTCTATGTTTACTTGTTTACCAATGTAAACACATCACAACCAACATCAAGCAAGAAGAGAAATGCCAGGATTGTGGTACCTACGTTTGCATCCTCATGGCTGTGGCCATTGGTCTCCACCAATTCCTTATTGCCTTTTAACTGCAAATTAAAAAAAAAGACAGAAAGAGAGAAAAACAAACAAACAAAAATCCGTTAAGGCTGCCACCATCTTTTAACTGATTTATCTGAGGTTGCATTTTATAAAACTTCCAATGAGGTAAAACAGATGGAGCACATATTTCTAATGAGCCTTATTGAAGCCAGTTTGAGACCAATATTTTATGAAGCCTGATGGCTGGAAAAAAATAAATGGGTCTTGGTCATTATTTTTTAAATAATAAGATTAGAAAGCAGTTCCATAGGCATAAAATGTATAAAATTGCTTCTTAAGAATAATAAATGATTTCATTTCCTAGTCAGATTTCTATTAATTTAAACCCTGCAGTGTTTGCAAGTTGCCACCAGCTAAATGATGTTATACTAACGATTATTCGTGAGTGATACATTTTCAGCTAATTTTAACATGCTGCAATGCTACTACTATACATGTCTTCCTTTAGAACATATTTGAATGACTTATTTCTCTGGAGGCCTAAAAGGAAAAGATGGTTGCTTCCTTGGCAGAGGAAGAGTCAGGAAGACTCACTTTAACCACTGAAGAATTAGAAGAAAAGCTATTACTTAAAGTTTTTAACAGTTAATATTTAAAATTCTCCTCCCTCTCAGAAAGTTTAAGAATAATCTTTTTTTTTAGGAAATTTCAGGAAACCTTTAATTGGCATTTTATCCTATCCTGACTCAAAACAGAAATTTGGAAGCAGAGAGCCAAGGAAAAGGGCAAGTTAGCCTCACAGCTGTTTGCCAGTATTTCTTCCTGACTTATCACACTTAGGAAGCAGCATCTCCTTTATCATCTTTTTTATGCCTAAAATAAAGTATTCATAGTGGGGAATAAATATGTAAAATTTGAAAGAAAATAACTGTACATACACCACTAATGTGTTTGATTCAGTATATTGGTTCTTTCTGGCTATTTTGTACATATTAAAATAAAAACTTCTTTAGTTTTTTTTTTTTTTGGCCAGGGCCGGGTTTGAACCCACTACTTCCCGTATATGGGGCCGGCACCCTACTTCTTGAGCCACAGGCGCTGCCAAAGCTTCTTTAGTTTTTTTAAGTCAATCTTAAACTCTCAGCAAGAAAGCCATAGCCTCTTCATGCTAAGAGAGCGATTTTTCCAAAGAACTGTGACATGAAGAAATTGAGGACAGGCAGTTGATTAGGGACCAAAGACTCTCTGACCCATTTTCACATTGTTCCCACTTAAGGGAAAAAATACACTCATGGTTCTTTATGGCTACATCACTGATGGTTCTACACATGGCAAATACAAGGAGCTGTGGGCAATATGTGACATATATGAGAAAGAAAATGGGAGCCTCTGTGATAGGAATACCATCCATTACCACAAGACACGAGAGGACTTAAAAAAAAACCTCCACCTTTTCATAGCTTAAGGTTTCTTATGTGGGTGTTCCCCATCTTCTTCCTTCTCATGGAACCTTCTACCCATGCCTCCTACCCCTACTCCCCCACTGAGGTCCTGTAGCTTGTGCTCCAAGTGTTAGAGTCAGGTTAGCTCAGAAGATCTTGTTCTTTTTCAGCGGTTCTACCCTTTACATGTTTACCAACGTAAATGTGCCTGTTGCTCTCCTCCCTTCCTAATCCAGGTTGTCCTCTAAGTCCGCCCTCATCTTTATCTGCCCTCATCTTTATCTTTTTACTCCCTTCCCACTTCCTCCCTGCTCTCTTCTGCCAGCTCCAGGAGGCAGCCCCTCCATGTGCAGCCCCTCTCCTGGTGGCTGAGCTCGAGGCCGCTGCTGCTTTGGACTCCCTGGCCTGCTCCTTGTTCTTCCCTTCTCCCACTGCTGCTCTCCCCAGGAAGGGTTGCTGAGACTCATGCTTGTGGACAAGCTCCAGATGTAGGCAGGGAGGACTCTGTGGAGCTGTAGAGACCTAGAGAAGCTGGTCTTAGCAAACAGGAAGGCTAGAGAGCTGAGGGAATGATCCGGCCTTCCCCGGAGGGAAGTGGAGGAGCCATCTGTCCTTCCCTGGAAGTAGAGGTGGGAAGGGTCTGCCTCAGGACCTGTCCTTTCCTGTCAGGATCCCCAGCAAGTGGCAGGTGCTTTGAATAGCAAAATACCACATCTTCAGAGAAGGGTCTGTTTTTCCCTGCTATTAATTTAAACTTTGCAGTGTTTGCAAATTGCCATATCTATGTAGACAACCGAAACAGTGTTTTCACATGTAGTTACTTTACACAAATCCAAAGAAAGCCTCCTAAGGCAATGCTCATGAAGGTGACAGGTGTGGTTTCAGCTTATGTTTCTGTGTGGTTGGGTGGCTGCAGGGCGATGGAATGAACCTGTACCTTGCCTACACCCTTTGCAAGAACCACCAGGAGCAGCAGCTACCGGGCTCTCGGGCAAATAGCTAGGCAGTGGCAACAGCACCCCAGATACATTTGGCTGTTATGTACCAATGACGCCCTTAGACTTAGATACTCCTGGAGCTTTTGCTTGGAAAAAACCATCCCACTGCAATTGGTACTACAATTTAAAAATGCTTCATTCTCAGTCACATTTTCTAGGTCCTTAATGATTTTAGTTCTTTTGAATCCTCTTCACCTTCTCTGTTTTTTTTTCTTTAAAGTAATGGAAAGTGAAATGTGATGTTTCACCAATGCCTGTGTGTGTGCTTTGCTCTTTAAAAATGCATGCCATAGTAAGAATATATCAATACTTTTTGCAAACCTCAGAATCTATCTCTATGACTGGGTTTTGAACTCCAAATCAAAATAAAGGATTTGAGTCATTTAGAGAAAAGAGAATTTTACTCCTCCCAACTCCAGTTAAAGCTGCCTAAAAGAAAAAATACGAGGGAGGGAGAGAGCAGAGAACAACAAAAGCTCAGAACTATATCAGTTTGATCAGGAGCAGATATGGCCCAACTCAGCTCCATTTTCTTGGGAGTCTTTAAATAACCTAGAAGTGGAAAGGACAATGATTTCATGTGTCCTAGATAGCAGGTAATTGTGAATTTAGTCAACTAGATTTTTTAGTTCAGTCAAACATCTGAAATCATACAGATTTAGCCTTAGTGTAAGGCAGTAAATGTATGTAAATCATATAAAGATAATCAGTAGGTTTAAACAGCCTTTTTCTCCAAAGTTTAAAAAGACTATAAACTTTCTACCATCTTCACTTGTCCCTCACAAATCAATTACATTTTTAGGGGAAAAATTAAAAAGATACTTTCTTGATTCCAAAACCATTAAAATAATAAGAATCACTTGCAAAGTGGCTTAGTCATAGCTGACTAGGGTCATACTCTCCCTATTTCTTATTTTCTAAAATGTCACCTTTGAAATTACACCATATAAATAACATTCTTGTAAACTACTATGTGTGAATGAAAAATTTACAACAACCTACATTTAATAACCCATAGAGGGTTGGATGTGATTTTTTTCTCTCCTAATTGCTATTCATTATATTGTTGGCAGCTCAAGTGAAGGCCAGAAATAGGAAGGCCTTTCAAGAGCTCTCCAGGCTCCTCCAATGTAGATAGTGGGCTTAGATTTCACTCTGCTGCCTGCTGAGTGATCGATCTTGCTCTACTGTAAGAGAATACTTTTCGATCCAGTTATCAATGTCAAGCCACACTTTTCGTATCAAAAAAAGCTAAAATGAAATGATCAGATTTACAAACTTCAAGAAAAGGTCTGTTGCTCACCACGGTTGGATAAGTGCTCTGATGCACAGGGCAGATATTATTTCACCGCTGTTATGTATCAGTCTTTCTTGTTCACATGTCTGCAGGAGGATGCTAGGTTATGCCACATATTTTCCCCAACATTAGACTTAACAGGAAACTTGCTGCTTACTTTGAAGTATATCTGCACTGCCAATATTATAAAACTTCATCAAAATCCATTTGTCTTCTGGAAGAAACTTTCATACAACACTGGCGGGCTTGGGCAGGCTAAATAGGTACAGGGCTGAGGACAGTGAGTGATGCTGGCCATGAGATTATATCTCCCACATAGCAAAGGTGCCAGGAGCTTTGGCAGGGTGCAGGCTAATTGTACTGCAGATTATCTTCAGTAATGTTTGTGTGGATGATGTACAAGGCAGGTGTGCATTAGGGTGTTTGATTTGGTTCATCAGTCAGCTGTTTCATTCACTTACTTGTTCCTGGAGGACATTCAGTAAGGCTTGTGTGTGGGACTGCTCTTCCTTCGCTTGTTCCAGTTCTGATTTTTTGTTGTTTAACTCCTCCTGGATGGTTAGCAATTGCTGTGAAATAAAGGACAGCATAAGGGGGATTGAAGGCCGGGTGATCTTAAAATATACAGAATACCCATTCAAAATTACATGGAAAAGATGTTTACATGTCTTAAAGCTTGGTCCAGACTTCAGCTGACTATGTGTTTTCCCCACTTAGTGTAGGGGGCATTGCAGTCTTTGGCGTGTTATTAGGTTGTTTGCGATACTGATGCACAAAACATGTTTTAGTATTCATGAAGGCACCATTGCATTCCTTTGGACAAACGCATATTTGTAAACATATGTGGAGTAGTGTTAATAAACAATATATTGATAGATGAGGAAATTAAATTATAAAATATAATTAGTGAACTTGTCCACTGTCACTTCATTTTGCATGTTATAGATAGTAAATCCACTTCACCAAGTGTCTGGGACCACAAAAGATCCTTTTACTTTCTCTGTTATGACGATGATGTTTTAATAGATCAGCAGGACTGAAGTCCAAACTGCAATCAATATATCAGCTGAGAAAACTGCTGATATAAGCTGTCAAAAAACTAAGCTGTGGCCTGCACTGCTATTTTTAAGCAGGGCCACTGAAGGGATTTTTGTAAGCCTTGAGCTTTCTTTGCACTATCAGCTGTAACTCATGGGAAGGCTTGCCTTGTCTGCCAGACTGCTGCCCAGCACTCATTCTTTGGGACATGGCTATATGTTAATATATATATATATATATATACATAGGCTGGAGAATACATTTAATAGCTTCAAAACAGGCCCTGAAAACAGCTCTGTATATTCAAAGCTCCTTGACAACAAAAGACTAGTTTGAAAAGACAAAAGTGCATTTATTCTGCTACCACACATAACAAAGTCTGCCCTAATGATCCTGAAATGATAGAGTATTCCTGCCAGGAAGGGGTCCGTCTCCAATATCCAGGCTGCTGCTTCAGGCCTTGGCAAGCTGGCTACAGAGGGGCTTGGTCAGTCAAAACCTAAAGAAACACTGGGCAATGGATTTCTCTTACTGGAAACTACTAACTGGAAGGATTAAATTAAACCTTCTCATTTCGGGGGAGATTAGGAGGGTTAGGTAGTACTCAGAAAAACACACTGTGCTTTGCCTTGGGGCTGGTATGTGCTGTGCCCCATTCTGGTATGAATTTAAGAACCTATTATGGTCCCGTAGCATCAATGCTGATTTCTTTGTAATTTTCTTTTCTTTTCTTTTTTTGAGACAGAGTCTCACTGCGCCACCCATGGTGTCATAGCTCACAGCAACCTCAAACTCTTGGGTTTGAACAATCCTCTTGTCTCAGCCTCCTGAGTAGATGGGACTACAGGCACTCACCACAATGCTCAGCTAGTTTTTCTATTTTTAGGAGAGATGGGGTTTCACTCTTACTCAGGCTGGTCTCGAAGTTCTGAGCTCAAGCAATCTACCTGCCTTGGCCTCCCAGAATGCTAGGATTAGGGGCATGAGCCACCATGCCTGGCCTCTTTATAATTTTCTAAAAGCTGAGTGCCTCCTAGTTTATCCATGCCTGTAATATAATTACTTGTGAGGTGACTCACGTGTTCCACACTGGCTCCTTGAACAGTCTTTGTGAGTTAATTGCACATTACTGACTAAAGTATAGAAATCAGAGAGCCCATATTGTCCTTTGGCACAGTGACAAGTCCCTATACTATGTCTGAACAGTAGAGAATGGCCCTATTCCTTCATTGTCCTTCATGACTGGCCCCAGTCTCCAATTTGGGTGATGCCAAGTAAAGTTTTACTTCATTAGATAATTGCAAGTCCAAGCTTCGAACCTCCTTTTAAAATGAGTCAAGTGAAGGATAGGCAATTGTCTTGAAAGGTAGGCAGCCTATGTTTATTCACCACGGCATTGAGGTGATAAATTCGAAGTGATGTCCAGAAGAAGGGCACTGGACATGAATAATGGTGTTATCTGTATAACAGGACACTATGCAGCCATTAAAAACAAACTTGCACAAATGTCTCCAGACACAGAAGAGACACACAATACACTCCTCAGTGGGAAAAAAAAAGGTTCAGGTTACAAACAAGTTTCATTTAATTTTGCAAAATATTCATAGAAAAAGATCTGAATACTGTCTCTGGGTAGATGGGGTTATGGATCTGTTCTGTTAGGTTTGCTCACCAATTTTCTGATATACCTGTAGCAAGCACACACTGCTATAGAATGAGAAAAAAAATCAAATGAACTTGAGGTCATAGAAAGACAAAGAAAGGAATATTACTTAGACAAACTCTCTGCTTTACTACCAGTGATGTGATCACATAAGAGGGAGGAGTCTTGCACATCATCCATACATTTAGTACTACTCTTCCTTCTAACACACACACACACACACACACACACACACCCTTCCCTTGGCTCCACCTCCCATTTAAGCCTTCATCTGATCTCATCCTTCCTTGGCATCACACTTCTCTGGCTCAGGCTGGTCTTGAACCTTTGAGCTCAGGCAATCCACCCACCTAGGCCTCCCAAGTGCTGGGATTACAGGCATGAGCCACTGTGGCTGGCACAAATCATACTTTTTAAGTGAAATATCTTCTTTCTCATCAAGGTTCTCTGTTATTCTGAAGTGCAGGCAATCATTTTAATGGGTTAGCATCATCTAGATTTTTATTTGGAATATATTTTTCTTTTAAAAATAATATATATCTGCTCGGCGCCCATAGCAGACTAGTTAAGGCACTAGCCACATACACTGAGGGTGGTGGGTTCAAACTCGGCCTGGAGCAGCTAAACAACAATGACACTGCAACAAAAAATAGCCAGGTGTTGTGGCAGGCGCTAGTAGTCCCAGCTACTTGGGAGGCTGTGGCAAGAGAATCGCTTAAGCCCAAGAGTTTGAGGTTACTGTGAGCTGTGACACCATGGCACTGTACCAAGGGTGACATAGTGAGACTCTGTCTCAAAAAAAGAGACTTAAAAAAGAATATGTATATTATATGTAATATACATATAGTACTAGTACCTATACTATAAGAATATGTATATTATATGTAATATACATATAGTACTAGTACCTATACTATATGTATATTACATATAATATACATATTCTTATACATTATACATATAATACATATAATATATATACATATATTACATAATATATTATGTATATGTATATTATATAGTTGTTTTGTATTTACTTTTATGTAAGTGATATTATTATAATTTTTGCCATTTATTGTGTTTTTAATAAATATTAATTTTTTAAGATCCATCCATGCTAACATTTTCCATATCTAATCTATGATTCTGACGGTTGCATAATGTTCTGTGGGGTATGTTCTCCCAATTTTGCCTGATTCATTTCATTTTCCCAGTGAAGGCCAGTCAGCCTAGTATCAATTCTTTCCACTCTTTACAAGCCTGCAATGCATGCTACCTATGGCCCTGTGGAAGAACTTCCCTGGGATGCATATCCGGTGGTGGAGCTCTTGGGTCAAGGCAAAGCTATTCTGGCAGGAGGGCTGCACTAGTCTACCTACCCACCAATGGCATACATCAGCTGCTCGGCCCCACAGTTATACTAAAAGCATTATTATTCAGCTTTATAATTTTTAAGTCTAACAAAATATAAAGATTCTTCATCTTTAAAAGTTTTTGTATTTCTATGATACCCTGTTTTAAGCATGTCATTATCTGCTTGCTAGCTATTGGGGTTTATTTACGCTTCTTAAAATAATAGTCAAGAACTGCAGTACTTAATTCTGGTTGTCCATTACTATTACTTGGGAGCTTTTCAAAAATATATACTAATTTCTGGTCCCAAAAGAAGACTAATTAACCCCAAATATCAAGAGGAGGGACACAGGCATTAATAATTTTTTTTGAAAAAAAAAATTCTAATGGGTAACTGGGGATGAAAACCACTATCTCTTTAATGCTTAATCTTCCATCTACCACAATGTGACTTCAGTCCCTGGTACTGTACTCAAACCGTTCTCACTACAGTCATCATGCTTTTACAATTGCCAGCTGGGATTCAGGTTCTTTTCTTCTCAATGTGTACTTTCTCCTGGTGATCCTATTCATGTCCCTGGCTTCCAATGCGTCTCATGTACTGAAGCTTTTCAAGCTGACTTTATAGCTCTTCCCCTTTCTTACTACCCATGAGATCCTTGACTTGCTGTGTTTCCACCTGTCCTATTAGTACCCCTTTCTGCCAAAACACACATTATTAAACCTCTTCCCCTGATATCCAGAGTTAAACCTCTGAAGTCAGCCCTGGCCCCTGCATCACCCTAACCACCTCTTTGTCTCTCCCTCTACCTTTTCTGCATGCCCTCTTTGCTGTCACAGTCAAGACTACCATCTCCTCTCCGCTCCTCTGGACTCTGCCCGTCCCCCCTTAACATCACCCCTGCACTCCTCAGAGAGTTTGCCACCCAAAGATTAAAGTGCTCCCGTTCTTATAAAACACGGTTAGTTTCCTACCTGCTACAGATAAAATCAAAACTATGGAACTTCTCACCCTTCCCTAGACACATCAGGCCCTTTCATGACTTATGATAAGCTCACCACCCGGAATTCTTCCTCCTCACTCATTAAGCTCTAACTCACTTGTTGCTTTCAGGCTAACATTGACTCATGTGGTATGACCCTTTGTGACACTGAATAGAGCCCCACCCTCCAGGTAGACATTACTCACCAGGATGTGTGCTTGGGCAGTAGAGTGGGGGCTTGATTTCATTCCTTTTATCCAAGTGCCCTTGTCTAGGGCAGAACTTACACTATTATATGGAGTAGTCTTGGGTTTTTCCTCAATAAAGATGTCCTCTAGTCATTTCAGCAAAGTGAATTCATCTACCTTCTATGCTCCCAAAACAGTTAACATGAATTATCACATTTCATATGTATCTCCTCAACTAGACTGAATCCCCCAATAGTAGAGGCCATGCGTAAGTCATTTCTACACATAGCAGGTGCTGCATGAGTGAAGAGATGAATGAAATGTTTGCTCTTGTTTCCCTATTTCTTTGTTTTATTTGGCTGCTTCTTTTTTTGAGACAGAGTCTCACTGTTGCCCTGGGTAGAGTGCCGTGGCATCATCATCATAACTCACAGCAATCTCAGACTCATGAAGTGATCCTTTTGCCTCAGCCTCCCAAGTTGCTGGGACTATAGGCACCAATCCCACCCTTGGCTAGTTTTTTTTTTTTCCCCCTAGTAGAGACAGGGTCTCACTCTTTCTCAGGCTGGTCTTGAACTCCTGAGCTCAAGCAATCCCCCTACATGAGCCTCCCAGAGTGCTAGGATTACAGGCATAAGCCACTTTGCCTGGACATTTTTTTTGTTTTTTAAGAGGTAGAGTCTAGGTCTGTCACTGAGGCTAGAGAGCAGTGGTGTGATCCTAGTTGAGTGCAGCCTCAAATTCCTAGGCTTAGGTAATCTATTCACCTTAGCCTCCTCAACAGCTGGGAGTACAGGTATGCAGTACCTTACCTGGCTAATTTTTTAATTTTTTGCCCAGGCTTGTTTGGAACTCCTGGCCTCAAGCGATATTCTCCCTCCTTGGCTTTTCAAAGTGCTGAGAATATGGGTATGAGCCACCAGGCCCAGCCTATTTCTATGGGACTGAACCATGATCTAACAAAAAATCCAAAAAAATTCATAAAACCAAACAAAAAAACTCAGTATTTTCGCTGGGTAATTTATTGTTCCGGACATACATAAAACTTACTGAGGTAAATAGCAGTTCCATTTAAGACATTTTCATTCATTACTTGACAGTTCCAGATATCCTTTTTAATCTGAAAAGGAATGTTTCTTAAAGGGCTAAGGAAATCCAAGCAAAGAATTTATAATTATGTAATATATTTCCCCAGGCCTCACCAAAAAATGAACAAAATCACCACTGGCAGAATAATAAGAGCAACGCCCCAAGACTGTTTTCTGCATTCTACAAAACTAATGCTTCCTTTTGTTTATAGGATATAAACTTGTAATCTAATATTTATATATTCAAAACAGTGGTGATTTAAAACTGCCATTCTTCATTTGACTAGATGCCCTACAATAATGGAGATAGTCCAAAATTAGATAATTTAAGTCAGCCTTTCTGGTCCCTTTCACTTGAAATTTATGAGACTCTATAATATTCTTTCTAGTTTGAATTTTTAAGTACCAAAGTGCCTCAATTACAGAAGTTCACTTGGTTGGATTGGCTGACTATAGCATAATTTTAATGTAACATTTGAGAGTGTAGCATTAAACAGATGCACTGTTACGTTCTTCGGTGGTTACAATTGAGTGTGTTCCAATCAGACAATTATCCATATGCCAATCAAATGGAAACACTGTGGCGGACAATAAGCAGGTAAATAAATGCTGTAGCCAACACATCTTGATATTTCCAGGCCACTGATTTAATAGGACCATTCGTAAGGCTCTTTGGGGACGGAGACTTTAGTATGTAATGGGTCTTTCTTTCTGACAAATTCAAAGAGCATTACAAATGTTATTTGCAGCCCCAGAATAAGTGAGGTCACATTTCCATTTTCACAGATGAGAGGATCATAGGTTAAGTCACGTATGCAAGGTCACACTGTCTGGGAGAGACCTACCATTTGTACAGTTCAATTTTCCTGCCTCAATTCGTGGTTTCTATCCTGGCAACCACATTGTACTGTCAATTTGAAATTGAAATCGAAATATGCTAAACTTAAAATCCTCCCACCAACAACTTCTACCTAGGTATTCATCACTTCCACTTGTGAGTTAGGCTGTGGAAGACATGCTTTTGTGTATACTTCTGTGAGCAGTGTGGTGAATCTAACTTTACTGTAAAAGCTGTAACCCTTTCCTTATATTTTTTCTTAAATTTTATAATTTTTCTACCAAGATGACATTTTTATATAGTTAACAGATTATATAAGATTTATTTCATGTTCAGGAGTGGTGAGTCATGCCTGTAATACCAGCACTTTGGGAGGCCAAGGCAGGAGGATCACATGAGGCCAGGAGTTTAAGACCAGCCTGAGCAACACAGAAAGACTCTTCTCTACAAAGAAATAGAAAAATTAGCCAAGCATGGTGATGTGTGCCTATAGTTCCAGGTACTCAAGAGGCTGAGGCAGGAGGATTACTTGAGCCCAGGAGTTTGAGGTTATAGTGGGCTACGGTGACATAACCGTACTCTAGCCTAGGCAAAAGAGCAAGACCCAGTCTCGAAAAAAAAAAATAGATTTCATCAGAAAACAGACAACAGTGCACATACTGTATATGAACTATATCAGCAACATCTCATTATAAGCTGATGTTCACAGAATTGTGATAACTTAGGAATCTCTGGTAGGATGTTGGGGGAGCTGGGAGATAGAAGGTGGTGATGGTTGGCATAAAACAGAGGACCCCTAAATCGAATACCCATCTCGTGTCTTCTGTGGTGGTAGAGTAAGTATCCTTTCTAAATTTCGGGTAGTGGTGAGTCAGGCATGAACTCCTGACGTCAGGTGGATAAATACTGACACCAAAATTCATTCTCTTTCTCTTTCTCTCTCTCCTATTCCTCTTCCTTTTGTCTCAGGAATTTCTCCTGGGCTTGGCTCTCTTTTCCTTCTAAATCTGCTAATATGCAATCATTTATGCCTTCAGTCAACATGGAGCTTCTCCTGCGGGCACAGTGATGGGCTGGGTATCATGAAGAATACAGAGGAAAACAACATTAAGTACCCTATCCTCAAAATGCTGGGTCACGAGGATGCTACTAAGCACATTACAATTCATTTAAAGGCAGCACAAAATACTCTAATAATGACAATAATGAGTGTAGGATGCTTTGGGGGTTTGTTTAGGAGCTTTAGGGGTCAGGAGAATGGACTCAAGTGGTCCATTCTGAATCACACCTTATTCTACTTATGGGAAATGAGCCACTGAATATTTTTGATAAAGGCCTAGAAAATATCTGAACTCATGTAGTGTGTAATTTAAATTCAATGTAGTTTTACTTATTTGATTCAATTTTAATAAATGTCATTCCATCTCTGTAACTTTGCTATAAGTCAGATGTCCTACTCAGTGGCTTATGCCTTTAAGGCCAGGGGAATATCACCTAAGGAAATGAGGCCCAGGGAATTCTCACCAAAGGCCAAGGTAGGTGTGACTGTGTCTGCATGGGCTGATCCCAGCAGTCATTTTAACATCTGGTCCACATGGCAATGCCCATGACAGCATCCAGATTCATTGTCTTGTGTGTCCTGACTCCAACCTGATTTCTCCCAGTTTTTTAGCCTGCAAGCTGAGCCCCACCTTTGGCCGGATCTGGCCGATCTGTCCTGCTTCTAGGTCCTGAGATGGGAGGATACACCTCTTAATCCTTTTCCCCTTGGTAGGATCCTGTCGGCCACATACACAGCTTCCTGCTTCACCAGGTCTCTCAGGACTCTCAGACCCTGCAACCCCTCCATCCTGTTTTGGTTCCAACTGTGGAGTGATGTCAGCCTCAGGTCCTGCCCATGAAGTCTGCCTGTGTCTATTTACATTTAACATTGTGATCCTGAGCTAACCCCTGATTGTCGGGGAAAGTTTGAGACACAATCAAATGCACATCATCACAACCTCAGAGCAAGGCTTTGCCTGAAGGCAAACCATACAACAGTATTTCTGACAAAGAAGAGAAACCTATCTCAGGGGAAGGATTATAATTTACCTCCTGGTACCTACATGTTCACTTTTCTCCCTGGAAAGAAAAAGATGGAATGAAGCTAGCTTGAATTTTCTTGTCACAAGGAGTGATAGGACTACTCAAGATCTATCCTAGTTTAAAATGCCATCTGCTTCCACCGGGGGATGAAACTGCATTTCAATTTGCACCTGGGTATGAGGGTAACCAAGCCTGTGACCCAGTGTATCAATCCCAGTGCCTCCCTCTCTGCCTCAGGCATGGTGACCCCTGGGGGAAGAAACATCTCTTGGAGAGAACACTACCATTCAGATGACTGATAAAAGGGACACTGGATCATAGAAATGAAATTTTGTTCACAGCCTAATATCCTATTACACCAGGCTATACATATTTAATTCCTTGGGTCTTTCCTCATAAATCAATTCCTCCAGGCCCTTAATCTCATCAATATCTTTTCTGATATTGAATTTTAAATGCCATTCTCATTGCTAGGCAGAAAGGCAATCTCTTATTCGTGATAGGATCGGGCTTCATTTACAGCCAGGAGACACCTGGAGCTTGTTCCTGTTCCCTGACCCTGCTGTTAAGATCCTAATATCGGCCAGAGCCAGATAGCTCAGGTGCCCGCCTGGCTGGGCCTGCCCTCTGACAGACTCAAGGCTGTGAACCCTGGAGTCATGCCTATCAGTACCCATGGAGCCTGGGACAAGAAGAGAGATTAGTGAGAAAGCAGACATAAGTGTTTTTAAATGTCTGGGTCTCCACAGGGGTGCCTGAGACATGAAGCTCCCTGGCTTCCCACAACTCCCCACCCAGGGCAGCATGATCTGGCAGAGATTCCTTTCTCCGGACTGAGTAAGGGCCAGAACTGAAGAATGCACACAGTGTGCATACCTCTGAGCCAGGTCTCCTATGGACTGGATGGAGGGAGGGCGCAGGCTGTGTGTTCTTGGGGCAGGGGAAGAGTGAAGGGAGGAACCCCAGAAAGCAGGGACTTAGAGTTGGGCTATTGCTAGGTTCCCCAGGGCTGGCCTATAAGCAGATTTCCCCTGCTGTACATAAAAGGGAAAAATCCAGGAATCCTCTGAGCCATGAAAAATTTTCAGAGGAAGGAGTGATTTTTGCAGGGACTCAGAGCTATGGAGAGGTTAGGAAAACACAGGAAGCCCCAGAGATGCAGATGGGCAGGCCTAAGTCTAGAGGAAGTGGTAGGGCGCCAAAGGTGGGGCCTGGGAGCTGTCTGCCTCCGGGCAGAAGTTAAGCAAGTCCATTCGCACCAAATTTTAAAACAATAGTAAAAATAAACGTCCATCCAACTATTGCCACTGTATTAGCAGTTCTAAGCAAAATAAGTGATAAAATTCTCCTTTTTCATAAAAATCTTTTGTTGATCTAAATTCAAAAAAATTGCTGTCCTCACTGTTAAGATTTGGTAATACGTAGTCTTCACATCAGCACATCCTGCTGTTTACCCTTTAACAAACATATTTTATGTGGAAACTGATTCCGAAAATTTCCAGTTTTACAGTCTGCCACAACTCTCAATTCCCCCCTCAGGCCACTCGAGTGCACACTCTCAAAGCCTCAGCTACACACTTTTGTTCTGATTCAGAGCCATCTGAGCTTCCTTTGGACACAGTGTTTCCAACCCTTGTTGCACTACATATATTCTGCATTTTTATAGAAATGGCATATGAGTATTTGAAATTAACAAAGACAGCACAGTTTTGCCAAGACTAGCTACTTCCATTCATGCCACAAGACCCCCTCTAAGAATTTTTAATGCTTTAGCAAAACAGAGAACCATGAATTTTATTATTTTGGGTTGGTAAGTATAAATTTTAATTCATATGTAAAATATTCTTACTGACTTTTAATATTGAAAAAATTGAAATGTATTCTTCATAGAATTGTTCGCTTTGCAACCAAAAGACAAATCAAGAAAATGTTACATCAGTGACACAATTAGTAGCTGCCTAAATTGTGCCCTTTGCATTTGGTTTTATCAAAACTCACTTGTTTACCAGACAATTATTTACATATAGTAGTATGTTAAAAGTAATCAAGGATCAAAGTTTGAAGTGTTAGATGGATTAAAGAAAACTATTGAATAGATAGTTGTGGTTTTTTTTTTTCATTGTACTATAATATTTTATTTTTTACTGGCATAAATTTATATGAAATTCAATGCAAGAAAATTTTCAATCTGCATTTCTTTCTTGGCCATTATTATTCATTTTATTTCGTGATTATTACTAAAAATAATGCTGTCATTTAGAGAAGGGGAAGGTATTAAATTATGACTGCTGGCGCCTGAGAGGGAGAGAAGGAGATCATGACCTTGGCCTGTCGGGCTCAGGGGCCAAGGGGAACTGTTTCATCAGACATGACTTTAGAGACCATTTTCTTTGCTTGAAAATGCCCCCGGGAGGGACTTGTGTGAAAGACAGACACTTTATTATGGCATTCATAAAATTCACTGGAGTTACTAGTCCTGATACACTCTATCCTAATAAGGCAACATTAGTCTGAAAAGAAATACAGCCAAGGATTAGTGAAAAAGGAAAAAGTAAGCTGTGTGTCAGCATTTCAAAGGCTAGCATGGGCTTGGCGCCCATAGCTCAGTGGTTAGGGCACCAGCCACATACACCGAGGGTGGCAGGTTCAAACCTGGCCCGGGCCTGCTAAACAACAATGACAACTACAACAAAAAATTGCTGGGTATTGTGGTGGGGACCTATAGTCCCAGGTACTTGGGAGGCAGAGGCAAGAGAATCGCTTAAGCCCGAGTTTGAGGTTATTGTGAGCTGTGAGGCCACAGCACTCTACTTAGGGTGATACAATGAGACTCTGTCTCCAAAAAACAAAACAAAACAAAAAAAACAACAAAGGCTAGCATGATTGCTGCATTGTTGACCTGCGACACAACCTTAAACAAGCGACTTTACTGCTCTGGTATCTTCTTTTCCCCATGTCTACCCTCATAACTGTCTCATGAAGAAGTATTTATCATTTGCAAAGCAATGTACCAACAATTTTCTATAATAATGAACATAGAAAAAGTGATGCAAAGGCTCTAAATCCTATTTTCTCTTCAGTTTTCTTTTCTTTTTTTAATAGTGTATCTTGCAGGGTCATTGCAAATTCCTGTTTTTCACTTTCTTCACAAGTTAAATAGAGATAATAACACTTCCCAACAGGGAGGCTGTAAGAGAAAAGGATACACATGGAACATGAGGCACTTTGACTGGCAAACAGTCCTGACAGAGTTAAATGAAAGTGCTGTCCGTTATCCTCTTTGCAAAAATGGAGAGACTAAGAGCCAGCAAGGTCAAGTGACTTTGAACAGTACTGGGAATTAAGAAGGTTCAGCCCCACCCTAGCCATGCTGGTTACTTTTTGTTAGCCAACTTTTAAAACACAGTTCAGCCAACTTCAATTAACACCATTCATGCAATTCACAAGAGAAAGTGTCAAATGCTTGCTGAAGTAGGAACAGGCATCCGTGATGTTCTCTCTATTGCCTTTGCTGGCAATTCTGCTGCAAATGATAATCCAATTTGCTAGGATTTATTTATTCTTATCACTTTTTTTTTGGCAATTATATGAGATGGTCATTACCCTAAACTCTGGGCACATGTACAGTTGTTAATGTAGAAATTTAAAATATTAACATGCTTTCCAGCCAGGCTGGCCCATTTACTTCAATCAAACAAGAACCTGATTGAACAGCTGGGTCTTACACCATGCTCCAAAGGCCAATAGATGTTTTTTTTGGTAGGGTTTATAACCCAGTCATGATCTGAGATTACAGCTAGAAAACCTTCGATGAGTGACTTGTAAGTAAAGTTCTATGGCAATCTCTGTCTTTTTACAAAGTGATGTGGGCTTCATTCAGTTTAGTCACTGCAGAGAAAAGGCATAACTTGTTCTAGCAGCATTAACAGCAGGATATTATCACCATTGCTGGCCTCTCTGGTTGCAGAGTTAAAACAGCAGCTTTTGCCTTACTGTTTATGGGATAAGAACATGTGTTAGAGTCTAGGCCAGTGTCTTTCAGCCTTTTTAAACTCACAGCACACTTGTATGTACAGTTCAACTTCTGCAGCACTTAACTTATGTTGATAAAAAAGGTAACCAAAATAGTATTGTGCTTTGAACTTCTTTTGAAAATAATTTAATTAATGATCTTTAAAAATTTTTGTGACACACCGGTTGAAAATCACTGGTCTAGAGAGCTTTTAGTTGCATCTTATGGCTGAGAAGGTTTCAGCTATCCTAGCATGTTGTGGAGATAAATGAAGAGAAAAATTATAGCTGAAGGTTTTACCTTTACATCACCTATACATGTTTGACTGAGGATGAAGAACTTTCCTTATTATGGATCTTGAAAGTCCATATCACTTACACTATTCAACTCCTGATAATTGTAAAACTTTAGCTAATTGAATGATTACAGTATTCCCAGCTTTTCTTTTTTTTAATGCAAATCAACATTTTTATGACTAGGAGAATCAGATATCTAGGGGCAGGGTAAAGAGAAAATAACAGCCCTGAAGGCAGCACTTTGAATCTTTAGGTGGCTCTGGAACAAGATCTGTAAATAAATGAACACATTCATGTCACTAAGGAAGTGACAGGCAGAAGAAATCTGGTTCTTTCCCCCAAATTTCCAAGTTATTTAAATAATTTTAGGTTGGTTGGAACCCCACATTCTAGGAGTCTCAGAGTAACCAGAACTCCTGAAGATCTCCAAGTTTCCCCTGTTCCCTACTCCACAGATAGACAGGTGAGGGCTGCAGCAGACTAGAACAGTTTCCCTGGAAGCTTCTAACTACCTGCAGGTGGCCCTGTGGTAGCTACTCAGCCTCTGGACCGTATCAGGCTTGCCCTGTCTTTGAAATTCAGTCTCTTTTACAGGAAAAATAACAATAACAGCAGCAGTACCAGCAACACAAAACCTCAACAAATACTGTCATTGTGAAATGTGTCACATGTTCTTACAATCTGGGGCTGAGATCTGTCTGGCAAAATAAATATAGCACTAGTATCTTGCATAAATCCCGAAGTGTGACAGAAAATTATCATCTTAAACCAATCTTCTCTGCATCAAAAACATTAAATATAGGAAGCATTAAGGAAGTGAGCTGAGTTACTCAGACCCTTTCCAATAAATGGTGCCAGCATGGCCATAAATGATAATAGCAAAAAAGGCTCCCAAGTTACAAAAATTAAGAGAAATTAGAGCCATAACTTCATGCTTACCAATAACCTGCCTGTGAGAAGTCTCTCTGGCCTTAGCAAATCCCCTACTCTGATCAGTAGCTGCATGCATTTTAACATTATATGCAATATGTCCACCATGTCCTTTTAATGAAAATGTCATTCACTAGTTTTGCTAAAGTCAGGTGAAAGGCCAATCTCCTAAATATGATGGCAAAGAAAAGATGACCATCCATGACACATGGCTACTAAAGAAGAAACAGGGGTTCAGCTTGGTTAACCACCAAGGTTAGCGTGGATAACTTTTCAAAGGGAAAGGACAGGGAGATAGCATTTTTAGGGTCTGCTAGTGGACTTCATGTAGTAATCTTTTTTTGCTTCCGATGACACCTTGAAAATCTACATCACAAACCAAAGCAAGTGATACAAAGCAGTTGCATTCTATTGATAATATGGAGATTAAAAGGGATTATATTAAGATTAGTTTTTTAAAAATCACATTTTGTTATTGAGTTCACTGTGGATAACCATAAGAATGTTCTCTTCTATTCCATGTTGTTAAAAGCTTCATTTTTCTCTGGTTGTTTTAGTTTAAATCACGAACGGATATTCTGTAGCTATGAAAATCATTCTATTACTCTGGTTTAGCCAGTTAAGTGGATATTACACTGATCAAAACTTTTCCGGGGGGAGGGGCAAGATGGCCGACTGGAAGCAGCTTGCAACAGAGGCTCCTGTCCAAAATGAAAGATAACCTCCAGGCTCAGTGTCTGTGGCTCAAAGGGCTAAGGCGCCAGCCATGTACACCTGAGCTGGCGGTTTCGAATCCAGCCCGGGCCTGCCAAACAACAATGATGGCAGCAATCAAAAAATGGCCAGGTGTTGATGGCGGGCACCTGTAGTCCCAGCTACTTGAGAGGCGGAGGCAAGAGACTCGCTTGAGCCTAGGAATTAGAGGTTGCTGTGAGCTGTGATGCCACAGCACTCTACCCAGGGTGACAGCTTGAGGCTCTGTCTCAAAAAAAAAAAAAAAGAAAGATAATCTCCAGAAACTGCCCAACTGAGCTGAAGACTAGGAGCCCAGCCAAGAGAGTGATAACAGCAGGTCATCTCTGGTGAGGCAAACTGCGACTCCAAGAAACCAAGCTTCAGGCAGAAAAACTGAACTAAAGTTTTACGCCATTCTGAAATTCCAGAACATGAGTCCCCCCTTACCTGACGTACCAGAAGCCTGACTTCTGCTGAAAATGAGGAAGGAGGACTTGCTCAGTGCCCACCCTCCCTATCTGCTGGACCAGGCAGCCTGCCAGGTAAGAGACATGGGGCCCACTGAGCCCCCACCAGCCACCAGGCAGGGGACTCCACCTGGGACCATGGGGCTCCACTCCGCCCCAGACGAGCCCACCACCTGCCCAGGCCAGGGACTCCGCCAGGACCCCTGTAAGCCCCAACAGCAGGCCTCAGCCCGCTGCCCACAGCAGCCAGGAATTCCGTGGGGACCCCCACGCAGCCCCGTTTGGCACCCTGCGAGGCCTTGGCCCACCACCAGCAGCAGCCAGGAACTCCACAGGGACCCCCGTGGGGCCCCATTTGGCACCACCCCAGGCCTTGGCCCACCACCAGCCCGGGTTAGGAACTCTGCTGGGAATCCTGTGCAGCTCTGATCGGTACCCAGCCTAGCTCCAATTCGTGCCCCACTGGGCCTGGCCTGCCACCTGCAGTGGCCAGGAACTCCGCAGAGACCCCTGGGGGGGGGCCCGATTGGTGCCCCCCCAGGCCTTGGCCCGCTGCCAGCAGTGGCCAGGAACTCTGCAGGGACTCCCGCGCGGCTCTGATCTGTGCCCCACCAGGCCTGGGCCCACCGCCTGCTGTGGCCAAGGACCCCTGCGCAGCTCTGATCCGTACCCACCGGGAATCGGCCCTCCGCTCGCAGCAGCCAGGGACTCTGTTGGGACTTGGTGCATAGCTAGCCATGGCCAGGGACTTCACTGGGACCCTGGTGCCCAGCCTCTGCCTACTGCCCATACCGGCCAGGGATTCCTCCAGGAAACTGCCAGGCCTCTGCCTGCCTGCCTGGGCCAGGAAATCCGGGACCACACAACCCGCATCCTCCCCTACTCTCTCTGCCTCCGCACTGGCCCTCCTGTCTGGCCAGGTACTTAGGAGGTGGTGCTACCCGTGCCCTCCCTCCGCAGCCCTCTTCCCAGCCAGAGACTGCTGCAGGCGTGGGCTCCCTTTGCAAAGGCCACCAGGTGCTGGGCATGCCCAGAACCACGTGCACCATCCCATGCCCTGCTGCTTGATCCAGGTGTGCCAAAATCCGGAGCTGCTCCTGAAGCCAGAACTCCCTGGATGGGGCAGTCCCAGAGGAGCTACACAGGGTCACTCCCTACAAAGATCCAGCAACAACAGAGTGATCCTGCTGGGGTCTGATCTGGGAGAGACACCTCCCCAGTTCTGAGGACGGTCATAGGCAACAGTGAAAAATAATCATGAGGCAGAATCAACAGAAAAACTCTGGCAAAATGAATAACCAGAGTAGATCAACTCCCTCAAGGAACGACTAGATACCGCACAAGATCCCTTGCATAAGCAAATGGCTGAGATGTCAGAAATCAAATTCAGAGTCTGGATAGCAAGTAAGATTAGTGGAATGGAGGAAAAGATGGAATTAGAATTTCAGGCAGTAATCCAAAAGATGACCCAAAAGATGTCTCAGGAATTGAACGAATTCAAAGACAAAATGACCAAAGATTTTGATACACTGAGACAAGAAGTTGCAACCCTCAAAGATCTGATAAATACAGTAGAATCCCTCAGTAACAGAATGGAGCAAGCAGAAGAAAGGATTTCTGACATGGAAGACAAAGCTTTTGAATGCTCCCAACCTTCCAAAGAGGAAGAGAAATGGAAGGCAAAAACGGATCATTCTCTTAGAGTCTTTTCTTTATGAGATTATGAAAATAATCATGCCAAGAGACATGCCAAGAGATTCTGAAATTCAGATAGCAGACAGTTTCAGAACCCCAGCACGACTCAACCTGAATAAGACGTTCCCCAGGCACATCATAATTAACTTCACTAAAGTTAATATGAAGGAGAAAATTCTGAAAGCAGCCAGACATAAGAAATCCATTACCTACAAGGGGAAGAATATTAGAATAACTGCAGATCTCTCTGATCAAACCTTTCAAGCTAGAAGAGA